>JANTPZ010154973.1:8095-38696 GCA_025593235.1 Vachellia pachyceras
CAAATGGAAAAAGGAGGAATTAATCTGAGTGAAGAAGCAGCGCAGAGATAAGTTAATAGCAGATAGACTCACAGTCACGAAAGACGATGTTGTCACCCCTCTGTGAGAGCACGAAGAACTGAGAGATCATGTTGACAGCCTTGACTCTCCCCTTTCCTATGGTTCTACCAATTCCGGACTCTGGACACCGACCTCAACTCCGGCTCGCAATCCCTTCCCGCCTTTCCTCTTTCCTAGCTAGCAGTTGGAGTGGAAGATTGTGGACCCCACAAGCATACTCGGATTGCCACGTTTTGTCTTCTCTGTCAGTTTTTGTCTTTTTTCTAACTGCCAAGCTTTGATTGCCGAAGAAGTGGCTTCCGGGAACGTTTTTTTTTTTTTTTCATTTTTTAAAATTTATGTTTAGTTTTAAAATATATATTTTATTTTAAAATTTAGATTTTATCTAAGTTATCATATTTTTTTTTAAATAATCTATGCAAGCGAACTGATGGTTTGGAGGACCGGAGTAAGGCTCTCATCGTCTATTGGGTTGGACTTGGCCCTAACGGGCTTGCTGGGTGTCCTTCTGCTTGTGGTTTTGTTTGGACTATTAGCCCAACGCTAGGCCCAATTGAATTCAGTACTTTTTTTAATACAAGGATTCGGTACTTTTTTATACCAGTATGAATGCGCGTGTGTTTATATTAGGTGCTTGTGAGGAAACATGTTGGAATCCACTGCCTTGTATTGCACAAGACAGGTCTGACAAGTTATCGCACGGTAATAGGAGAAAGAGGGTGGCATGAGATATGCAAGGAGAGTCTTGTGTATCCATTTAAAAGGGATTTTTTTTTGCCAACATTTAAAAGGGATTTATTTTCTAAATGAGATTGATATAATCATTCTAAAAAGACAAAAGTAATAAAGTCGAGAGAGATATTGTTATTGGGTTACGGGGTGAAGATCTCTTGGGGGGGTTTTGCCAAGTCATGAAACAACGAAAGTAGAGGTGACTTTGTCAGGTCTGAAGCCTCTCCCTTTTATTCTTTCTTTCTTTCCGTCTTTTCAACCCTAAACGCACGTCGTTTTGCTTTTTATATCTCTCCCCTCTCCAATGTGTGAACACGCTCTAAAAACTAAAATCCTCTTTCAACGGATGCTCTGTATCTTTGTATATCTTGAACTAAAGTTCCATTCTAATAACCTCCTTGTCTATAACTTTCCATGCATGCATATATATATAATTGAATCAAGCTGCTGGCAAACCGATTCCTCATGGTTTTTAGCTTTAATAATGCTTGATGCTTACATATATAAACATATATAGGGATGTTCGAGCTAGCGCTGATATTGTCATCAATAAATTTTGCCTTCGGGATGAAGGCAAAATTTTTAAAGGACACTGACAGCGAAATCTAGCGATAAGGTGGGCAATAACAGCAAAGATGAAATGACTTCACTCATCTCCTTTCAAGTTGCACGTTCGTACGGTAACTTTCATTGGCTTTGCCTTTCGCTACTGCTTTCATTCTCGTTTCGAAATTGTTATATAAAAATATGTGTAAAAGAAACAAAGACTGACTAGCTAGTGCGTTTCCTAATGTGAGGACAGAAGACTGCAAGTCTTAAAGATGATAAAAGGAACAAACTGTAGCTGCACATGGACTTGATTTCTAAAGTCATTTAAAGTTAAAGACAAGCTGTGTTTCATTTGTTTGCCAAACTTTTTGGTCTCTGCAGATATATACTTATTTTTTTCCAAGGTGGGCTCAAATAATGTAATGCCTCCTACTGTGCCTGACTTTCAACCTAAATGGTCGACAAAGCTCAGGCTATACTACAAGGATGTTCGCGAACGTACAAGCCCTTTCCTTTTTACCTCAATAACCAATTAACGATCGAGTGAGAAAATGGCCGTTTACCCAAGAATATATGTTCTATGCATTCCAAATGTAAAATTCAGTGAGAGAGTTTATTTTAATTCTGAATGTAATGCTCTAATATGATGTATCGCACATCTTTAGACTTGAGAGAGAGAAAAGGGAGACAATCTAAAACAGTAGATGGAATGGATTCTTTGATAGACGAGACGAGGCTTCATTTTGATACCACTTTGTAGAAAGTGGAAAGAAATAGACGTGGTCCCACTCAACAAATGAGCAACGCAGAATATGAGAGCAAATAAGATTCCAATATAGACGACGCGAGTAGAGTTGAATATGAATGTGCAGACAAATGAGCACGAATATATTCTTTGGACATCTATAAGATCCTCTCCTCTTTTTTCTTCATGCGTATCTAATTTCTCTGTTGCATAGTACCAAACTCCTTGTATAAGAAAGGCTCTTGATGCATACAAAACGCGATATATCATCTCAGAAAACAACGCAATTTGAACCCAAGGTTATTTAGTCCAACCATTAACGAATTGAGAGCTCAGATTCCACCTCAGTAAAAAGACCCAGAAGAAGAGGCGCTCCTGATCGTAATTATAGTAGGTTTCTTGGTACCTAATAATGTGTCGGTTTTAGAACACGGTAGAGAAGTAATTTTACGCAAGTCGAGGTAAATATGTTAAGGAGATTATCTCGTTTTACGAAAAATACTGTTGAACGTGCTTTTAAGGAGTAAATAAGCTTTTCCAACAGTGTTTAGAAAAAGTGTCCGATGTTGAGTGGCCGAAAGTTTATAGAAAAAAAGGCAATCATCACGTGAACTTCATAGAAATAAAACTTACTTAAAAGATGCAAAATGGCACTTACTGTGCCTGCAAAAGCGTCATTATATAATTGACCTCTTTTACAGAATCGATAGTGAACTTGACTATTATCTTAATGTAAGGTCATTGGCACATTACATGGTCCCGAATATTAACTAAATAATAACAGTATAGCAGTTAATTGCTGAATGCATGTAGGCATCATTGAGAGGGACCATTTGAATCTATATAAAACCATGTGACAAACCGCGTACCTTTTTGCTGGGCAAAAAGGTTTCCTATGGCTAGGTAGCTTTCAATTTATTGAAGAACGCGAAAACGTTTTGGACATATATATGGATCTCTTAATATTGAACCAATAATTCCAATGGTGCATATTAGATGTAGAGAATCTCGACACGTATGTAGAAGAATAGTAGCATTGTGAGCTTTGGAACGTGCAGATCATATTCATGTATCAAGGTGACTCGATGGAATGTACGAGATCCTGTTATGGTAGGTTTTGGCTTTGTGCATGTGTGTGATAGGCCAAGCTAGCTAGGTCACTCTTTAATGGATAATGGAACCAGCTTTTTTCACATCAATCTGCATACAATTGGCACTAAAAAACTTTGAGCTTCAAAATCTGTTGCGATTCATGGGTAAGCTTCCTGTCTAGGAGGAAGAGAGAGAGAGGGACCACTTATTTGCTCTTCGCATTAGATGATCACCAAAACTGCCAACTTCTGGGAAACAAATAACATAACTTTACAATCTGTCACCATTTAACTGATGTCACCCTCCCCTTATTTGCAAACCCTAATAAAGTCATTTGCTTTCCTAGGACTTGATTAATAATGAATACGATGTTCGTGAAGTAATGCATGATTGTTTTCATGCTAATGCAACCAAAATAGACACCAACGTGACAATTAATTGCTGCTTCTCATGAAAATCTTTTATAGAGAGATTAGTACGGGCTCTTATATAATGGAAAGAATCGATAAAAAGGAGTTCTTTTTAAATTTATTGTAATTGATGCGTTTCAACGATGAGTGGTATCCTTTTTCTCCGCTGACGACGATCGATGGTGATGTGGTATCCATTTCATGAGAGCTACTCCGAGCTACAGTTTAAGAAATGAAAAAAGAGAGAGCATGTGAGAGGCTGGTGTGTGGAACATCCATGTACTGGTTTTCTTCTTTTTCTTCCAACCAAGCATCTTTTACTTTTATGTTAGTGGTGTGGTAATGGGGTAACCCCTCTTTAACTTTCACATTGGAATTTGAAAAAGGCATTTGTAGTTACAGGTTTAAAGATTTTGGGGAATGCATGCATCATGCATGTGTGGTTACTGATTAAATATTTTTAGTTCAGCAAGCTAAGCACTGTTTTTGTTCAACAAAAAATAAGGGCCTAATTATCATGATTACCTCTTTATAACTTCACCATGAGTAACTTGGATAGATGATAGCCCACTTTATTTTGATTCCTTTTCCTAGTGAATTGGCTTAATTAATATCTTATTCTAAGTGATTATATGTTCAACGAAGTAAATATATAAAAATATGGTAAGTTACGTACAGATCCCAAGGTTGATAAAAATTCACCACCAAGTCCCTGAAAATAAAAAAAAAATTAACGTGGAATCCCATAGAATCTAAGGTATATTATTTGTAAACGCAAAAGTGTCAAATTGCCCTCCGTTATTTTGAAAGAAAGCAAACAGTTTATCCATTTTGATAAAAACATGTGTGATCTCCCCTCTTCAAAAATCGCACGTTGTGCCCTCTGTTCCATCATCCATCATCTTCTCTACACTCCATCATCCAACATCATCTCCTTCATTGATCATCTTCCATACTAAATTGGAGGCACCTTTCCTCTATAAGATGTGCAAACTTGGAGGTTAACAACTTCCATATCATTTTCTTCCTAAAATATGGAAAGATTATATTTTTATCCAATACAGTTGCATGTTAAGTAAGAAATAATAGCTTGACAGCAGACGTTGACACCAATATAAGAGTTTGACAGGAAGAAACCCAAAATGCAGAATGATGAAGATGGCAAAGACATAAAATTCTGAAGGAAAAATTTGAAGTATCGTTAGTAGCCAAATGTGTGTATACGTAATATACAGCTCACACAAGTCTTCCACAATATACAAGGCGCCCAAATAATGAAAGCAAAGCAAACGACCAACAATCGAACTCTTTCGTAATTTAAGGACCAAAGCAAAATCGACTCCAAGAAGAACTAGATAAATGCAAGTCCAAGAAGGCTTAATCAAATACCCCAATTCATTGTATATAGTACACAAAATTAAAAAAATAGGTTCACATTGAAGCTCTGGCAAAAGCAACCATGCATAGTATACTGCTCTAGTTACCCCCTCCTTTTTTTGCTTCAGTCTACCTTTATTCACCTGTAATGAAATAAGCATGACAAATGTGAAAACAAATTCAGTAGAAACTCAAGAGTTTCCCTTGCCAAAGTCAGTGACCAACAATTTCCGAGTTATGAGCTTCTTTCGGATCCTAAGAAACTCATACATGCAGATATTAGGCAAGATTTTGTTTTGTTTCTATGGTGTTGTCTTGCTCTAATGATGTATTTATTTCCAGAGCAACATGAAAGCAAACTCTTAAAACTGTATTTTAATACTCTGAGACAATCTTGTAAAAACAAAATGTGAGTGTTTGTGTGTTTTGGTACAACTAGAATGCAAACACGAAGGGAAATTCAAACCCACAGCCTTACCTCGATGGCAATTTCTTCATCAGAATTCATCTCCTTTGCTGCTCGTCTCTTCGGCTGCTCAATACCAGGGTGGACCAACAAAGATGTAATAGGAATAGCTTGTCTCACCAGATTGAGAAGGATGGACATGTTGCGATGAGAGGAGGAAGACGGCACCGGAGACACTGACCATGAACACAGAAGAGCAGAGCGATGAGAGGAGGAAGACAAGCTACGATGAGACTCAGACGAGCAGAGTGCACGATTTCAAGCCATAGTCTCTTTTCAGTTTTCAATTTAAATAATGGAGGGAAATTTGGAATTTTTACTTTTACAAATAATACACTTTAGAATTCATGGGACTCCATCTTAATTTCTTGATTTTCAGGGGTTTGATGGCGATTCTTTCTCATTCTTGGGACTTGTAAGTAATTTTTCAAAAAAAAAATATTCTCATTGAAATCAAAATATGTTTTCTGCTAGGTTGCCAAACACTACTAGGTCATCCACCATCTTCAAGTTATTGCAATTTTTTTTAAAATGCTTTCAGTTTAAAATTTGTAGTAAAAACATTAATTATTTATAATAATACTATTTTGTAAGTAAGCAGGATCCTAGAAAATAAGAAGCACATATGTTTAATACATCTATTCCTCATTTCCATTCGGAACTTTTCTATATACCAAGGAAATAATATGAAAATAAACAAATCGTAACACCCAAAAGGCAGCGTATTTTATTAAGGTTTCTATAATACAGACACAAAATTTCATTTCCACGTAACATACAATGTCTCCATTTAGGAATCTGTTAAAAAATACTTTTATTTAAATTAAAATAAATATGTTAGAGATGTTTCATCTCATTTTACATGTAACGTGAAGAAAAGGAGAAAAAAACTTTTTCAAACACCTTAAATAAATATGTTTAAATTAACAGTAGATATCCATACAAAATATCCACAGTTTATGTATGCGATATCAATTTTATCTCTGAACATGTTTTTTAACTACGTGCTTGTTTGGGAATTCCGTTGGGAAAATGGATTTTGCAGATTTTGAGGTATTTTGAGAATTTCGAGATGGTTTTACGGATTTCAAGATGGTTTTTATGAATTTCGAGATGACTTTTACAGATTTCAAAATAATTTTATCTCGACTTACGTGTATCGTTTGAGAAAATGGCTTCCCAAACATACACATATCGGAGGCCAACCCCGTTGGTCAGTGAAAGCATCTGTGCAAATAGCAACAGCTGTCGCCTGGTACAAAATCGGTCTGCCATCAAATCCCCGCAGGAGATTCCGATAACTTTCGCTTTTTTCCGCACCTTACTTTCTGCAATTTGTTTCTCTTCTTTCCCTTCTTTTTCTATATATATCGAACCTTCCATATCCTCCGTCATTTACTCTTCTCCTCTAATCCCTCGCCTTCTCCGTTTCGTAGCTTTAAGTCTTCCCGGTTCTTAATCTCCTCTATTTCCCTTCCATGTCCTTCCAGAAGCTGGTATGCTTTTCGCTGTTTGTTTCCCAGGAACCTCACATCATCTTCCCTCCATAGGAAATCTTCGAAGTATCTTCCATTTAATGTCTCTTGTTGATCTGGTTTTGTAATGTTTGACGACGTTCATGTCTCCAGTCATCAGTGAAATCCTCCGTTCGGGGATTATCGTAAACTCCTCCCTCAGGCGTATGAGCCATTTGGCTCAGTCTTTTTCCGTCGTCTTCCTCCACTGGTTCTATGTTTTTTCATAAACAGCTTACCATTACCATATGTTACATATTACTCCTCTAAACTATAGCCATATATATATAAAAGCTTTCAGGGTATCATATCTTTGTGTACATATACTTTGGTTTGCAAGTTAAATTACCTCGCAGAATAGAAGAAGATGATGGGCACGCCGCCGAGTGGGAATTATCCGTGCTTGCCCAATAACACCAGATTTTTTCAGGGTTTAGGATCCGATCATCATCACCATCATCAAGAGGAGTTGTTGCAGCTTGCGATGTTGGAAAGGAAGAGGAAGCGGATGGAAGCGAACCGTGAATCGGCGAGGCGATCTCGGAAGCGAAAGCAGAAGTACGTGGACGATATGGTGGCGCAAGTGGTTGAGCTGCGAAAGGAAAACAGCGAGCTCGTCTCCGGCATAAACATGGCGAGACAGATGTATCAGAATGTGGAAACTGAGAATAGCATTCTGAGAGCCCATTTCGCTGAACTTACACAGACGCTTCGATCTCTGAATCAAATCATCGACCTTGTCAACAGTACAAGAACAACGACAAGAAACGGCCCAATTATTAGTAACGAGGCGTTAAATTTCGCCATCAATCCCATTGACACGTTTCTGAGACATAATCAACCCATAATGGCTTGTGATGCAGACATGTTTCAGTGGTGAAGATGTTGTGTGTGGGATGGGGGCTGTGTTATGGAGAGAAAAAGGGCTTTCATTTGTACTTCTTCTTTTTAGGTCCTTGTTTAATTATTATCGTCACTAGTATGAGTCCGTGAAAAGAAGGGCTAGTAAATTATATTGTGACTTCTGCTGGTGCAGCAACACACACACACACAATGTACTGTATCGCAAGCTGGATCACAAGTCGTGAACTTAGCCGATCTAATTGCTATGTAAATATATTGCGGTGATGTTGCCTTTCAATATGCAAGTTTGCTCTGATTATTGTATTTTCTTTAGTGCTCTCTTTCTTGCCTAATCAGTGATCATGCATGTGTGAAAGGAATGTTAATACACTGTGTTAGAGTTAGTCATGACTTTTAATTTGACCTTTGAATATGTGCACATGTATATACACACAAACAATCTCACTAAAAGGTCACTGCTTTTTTTTAAATTTTTATTCGAAACCTCAATGTTTATATGTATAGAGGGTGGGGGAGGGGGGTGTCAAACTAATACATAAATGTCTCACTCAAGGGGAGACAATTGCAATTCTTTTCTCAGCTTTCTTCATCCGTGAGGAGAATAAAATTTCATTTGCCACTTAAAACGCTACAAGCTTCATTTTCTTTGTAAGATTAATGAAGTTAAATGCATCATTATAAAGTATTTATAACTATAATTTTTTTCAATTAATTTATGTAACTTATAAGATAATATATTGATTCTCGCGGTCTCTAGTCGTTTCAATACCTAATCAAAAATTACCTAAAATTAATGCAATATAGTGCATCAACCCTAAGATAGTTCTCTTATAAGGAGCCTTTGTTTTAAATTTCTAAATTAAACTAAGTGCGAAAGATATGGTTAAAAGAAATGGGTTTTTGTTATGAAATTGATTTTCTTTACCTAATCAAATGCAATAAACTTAAACTAATGAATTCTTTTGAATTTTTAGGAATGATGAATGCCCTTGGTGATAGAGAGGTGACCATCCTCGCTCAAAAATGTGGGAGTTGAAAAATCATTAAACATTTAGTAAAACCTCGAGTTAACACTCAAGTCCAATAATCTCAATTGGCAATAGCTCATACGAACATAGCTAACTATCACTTTTTAAGATATTGTTAAAAACCGTTAATGCACAATTAATATCAGAATAATGCAATATAAATTTTTTTCATATGAAATGCTAAACAACCATTCCAAAGCACAAAATAATCATATTAACTAGATAATAACACGCTAATTAACATAATTAGATTAATGCTGTCAAGAAATCAACGACACGTATTTGTTTCACAATGCATAATCCAAAATTAATTATGAAAATCAATCCAAACAGAGGTAAATAAACATCGATCTCAGTTCCAAAATCATATACAATCATCCCTAAAATTAGAAAATCTAAATATATAATTTTAGATAAATGAAAGGATAGAAAAACTCTTCTATAAAATCCAGTGAGCTCAAGCCACGCATTGCTACGAAGTTAGATCCAATAAATTCCATATGCACGGCCCTATTAGAATCAGAAAAAGGACAAAATCAGCGAGCAAAGAGCAGCAAAGAATGAACAGTGGCGGCGTCCTCTCTTCTCTCTTCTACGCTGTGTCTCGTCGTGTCTCTCCCTCACCGCTCTCGCGTTTTCCGTCCAGGCGTCGTCTCTCTCTGCGTGCGTGTGTGTAATTCCCCTCGGTCCCTGCTCGTGTGTGGTCTGGAATCTCCTCCGCGGCTGAGTGAACGCGTGCAGGTCTGGTGTGTGTGCGTGTTGCCGTGCTCCTTCTGGCGTCTTCTGCCTCTGTGGTGCCGAGATGATGCAGCACGATGGATGGGTTTTTGAGAGAGAGAACGAAACCAAGCTCGTGTGTGGAGGCGTCTCTCGTCTCCTCCTTCCTCTTCCTCTCGCAGCTGGTGTGTGTGAGCGATGTGGAGAAGCTGAGGGATTGATGAATGGGTCAACGAGGTGGTGCTAAGATGATGAAGCAAGTGACTGTGTCGGCGTCTCTCTCTCTCTCTTTTCGCAGGTGTGTCTGTCGACGGAGGAGTGAGGCTGAGAGAGAAGAATGAATGGGAGATGGAATCAAGTGCGTGGTCGTGAGTGGCTTCAGCAAAGAACCAGGCGGCGAACCTGAATCTTGCGTCTTCGTGCAGTGGCTGGAGAAGGAATAACGAATGGAGATGGAATGGTGGCGGCTATCAAGGTCTGTATGTAGCAATAATGGACGTGGCGGCGTCCCCCTCTGTGTTGTTGAGGGAATAATAATAAGGGCTTGTGTGTGTGTGCGGCGTCCGATGCTCCATGTGAATGGAGAAGGAATTATGAATGAATTAGGGTTCTCTAGCTTCTCCTCTGACCCGTCAATTTGAATTAAGTCCAATTGTCAAATTTTAGAGTTAGTCTGATATAAAAATTAAGCACAAGATCATTTTATCCTTAATTTAATTTAATTCAATGCAAATGTTCTTTATTCCAAATTGATGCTTATTCATGTAATTTTAGTTTATAAAATGTGTCAAAAATCCTTCAATTATCTATGAAAAGTGTATAAAAACATGGTTCGATCATATACAATCTAGTGATACATGAAAATAAATATTTTTAAGTAATGTTTTTAATATATCAAAAAAAAACCAACTGACCGTTTTACTAAGAAATGAAAAAAGGTAATAGGTTTGGATTATGCACTGCATCAAAAGTGAATGTTTGTGTGAACACAGTAGCATCTGTGATGGAGGAGCCACTTGAAAAAAAATGGTCATATTAAGTATTAGTTTGGACCTATGGAGTTTCCCGTGACAAGGGGTTGACCTAAAATACCCTATGTATACAGGCAAACTAAGGTGAATGTTTTTTACGTTACTATTCAATGGTAGAATATGACTTTCATGTTATTTTCGATAAGTTTGCATAACTGAACCCGTTTGGGAACACGATAGAAAAGTATTTTTACGCAAACCGAGGTAAACATGTGGAGGGGATTATCTCATTTTGCGAAAAATACTATTAAATGAGTATTTAACTTTTGAAAACGTTCCAAACAGATCACTCTCGTCTTTTTTTTTTGCCAAATGTCATGTTAACTTGAATGTACATAATGACAAATGAACTCAGAGCATCAAAATCAAAGGGACAGAGAGTGACGGACCTTTGAATGAAATCAAATATACACACACGTGTATAATTAGATTATATATAAATTTTTTAAACTGGAAAAATTAATTTAGAGAAAATTATGAATATAAATAATTTAAAGTGGTTTATTTAGCTTACTTAATGTTTAAAAAAAATCAACTACTGTTGCATTAAAAGGGGGATAACATTATTTATATACCTTCAGCCTTAAAAACGAATCAAGATTGGGGGGTAAAGATATAGATAACGAGTGAATTATGACCAGGCATTGGAAATAAAATGTTACATTCGATGGAGTAGTAAAAATAATTCAACCTCGACGTATAAATAATTAATTTATCATCTGTCGATGAATATTTCAATTTTCAAGTCTTTTTCTGAAGTTCTTCTGATGGGAAACGAGAAAGGGCTCATCCCCTTCTGCTCAAGACAGACAAAACATCCGGCCCCACATTCCATTGGAGTCAGATAAATGGGCCGGCCCAATTCGTGAGCCTCGAGCCCCACCTAACGTGGCTGCTCTAGATCCAGGATGTGAAATAAGAAGCTCCCTCCCACAGCCTCCTTTGGTTGACTTTTCATGGAGTTGAGATATAAGTCGCTTGATCATATAATTTTTTTAAATATATTATTTTTTAGGAAATAAGAAAACATGTTAGGAGCTGCATCCTACATTTTTAGAACCTTACCGGTGAAAACTCAAGCTGTTAGATACTTGAGTCTTTTTGGATAAACCGATGTAAATATGTGAAGAAAATTATCTTGTTTTAAAGAATAATACTATTGAACAGATTTTTGAAGCTCTCAAAAGTGTTATCAAACATAGTCACTTGCCTCAATTCAAGCAGTTACTTCCAATTGGTCAAATCCTTGACAACGTGTGACCAAGCTGTTATTCCTGTAGTACCGAATTAGTTACTCGAGTATGCATTGTTTTTACACAACAATATCATCATTTACAAGTATAAAAAAATAAAAAAAATGTTGCTATCCAGGGGTTTGTTTAGATTTCTTTTTCTCTATCATCTTTCATACTTTTTTATTATTTTTCTCTCATCTTTTCTATTACTTTTTATTTTGGAATCCGTAAAAACTAATAATTTCCCAAACATAAATTACTTTTTAAAATTTAAATTTTACCTTGAAATCTATAAAAATTATTTTTAAAATTGATTTCAAACAAGTCTGATACTCGTATGATATTTCGCATTGTCGGATCGAAAGTGTCTGTGTCTAGCAGCAGTGGAGATAGAGGTTAAAAACATCAGTGAGGTATGACAAATTTAATTATATATAAGAAATCTGGGAGTTAACCATGATAATATTTACACTTAAAAGTAATTTTTTTTTCACTTTAAAAAACTATGATTGATGTTTCATAGTACAGAGTCCTATTATTGGATGAGCGAAAGAGATAAGTAAAGTCCAAATCTAAATGATGTCGCTGGAGAGATAAGCCGTGAGCCATCATACCATTTCTTTTTCTTACCCGCTCCTTCCGTTCCTCACTTCTCAAGTGCTTTATCGACTTGTAAATTGTAATATCAGTCACCATTTCGTTTTTTTTCTGATAATAAATAAAATCTCATAAAAATTCTAAAGGAGTGAGGGGAAAAAAGTAAAAGGAGAAAGAGACGAAGAAAGGCTGAAAAACAAGACCCGGAGAAAAAAGAGGAGGCAGACAAGCCGAGGGAGAATCACCCGCTTGGATGGAAAGAAAATAAGGGAGGAAAGAAAATTTGAAGAGAAAATGAGGGGAAAAATGAGTTTTCCCCTGCTTGGATAGGAGAGAAAAAGAGGGAGGAAAGAAAAGTTAGAGAGAAAATGGGGTGTGGGTCCCATCACATTTTCTCCCCAACTTTTCTCTTCACACATGAGCGAAAATGGAGAGAAAACTCTTTTTCCTTATCTACACATATGCTCTTTTATTACTTTTTCATTGTAACTAATTAAGTTTAACTTATAACTTTTTGTTAAATTCTGATTATAACTTTCTTTATTTAAAAGAATAAGATTTAATATATATTCTATTATCTAATTTATTTTTTAATTGCTTACTAAAACCTCACAACCTTAAAAAATATGATATATTCTTATCTAAGTTATTTTGTTTTGAAATATAATAACCCGAAAAGATATATTTAATAAATAATTTAATTTTAAATTATTTAATGATATTAATGTTAATATAATTTTTTATTATCATATCTAATTTGATATTATACTTTATATATTTTAAGGATATTTTACTTGTAACTATTTATTAAAAGATTTTTATTTAAAGATATTTTAGTCATTCAACCATTTGTCCATTTTCTTTTCTCTCTATTTTCTCTCACCCATCCAAACAAAATGAATGATAATATTTTCTTTCCACTTTTCTCCATTTCCTTTGCTCCCTTTTTCCTTTTAGAGGAGGACGTCAAAGGGGGTACAGGAGCATTTCCATGGACTCTTCCTCCTAAGCATGAACTCCTCTTGACGGAGTCATAACGCTAACGATTTCTGCTTCAGCGACCTTTAAACAGGCTCCACGTTATAAAGCCACCGTCAATTTCTGCTCCTGCTTGCTCCTTTGCGCCGTGCATGACCACTGAGAACACGAACAACCTCAAACCCCCACCCCTTCGCCGCCTTCTCCTCCCCGACGTATCGCTTTGAAATTTCACCATGTAAGATTGGCCGTGCTTTTCCACTTTATCAAACTTTTTCGATCTATTTCTGGTGTTTTTGTGATTTTCGTCCTTGCCGAGAACTGGGCGCAGGAATTTCTCGAAACCCTAAGCCTTCAAGTGTTGTCTCCTTTTGGGAATTGAGTGTCGATTTTCTCTGCTTCTGTTACACAGTCATGGGATTTAGGTATTGACATATGGCTACCATGCTTTCGTGTGGCTCTTTAATCCCTGGCTTTAGAGTGCAGACGTTTCCTGCTTTCGATTAAATATGCTTCCATATTTATTTTCGTTTGGTTATTTATGAGTGCTGGTTGTGGATGCTCGTTTCTCTTCTGCTCTCCCTCCCTCTCTCTCTCTCTCTACTTTTTTTTTTCATCATTGGGGGTTGGGAGTTTTGCTATCGTGGAGGTGTATGTTTAATGCCGTCATCATTTTCTTGTGCGTTTTAGTTGGGTTGGAACTTGGACGGGCTTTAAGTTCTTGTTTGGGATATGCTCTATGCATTATACCTTGTGGATTACATTCCTGGTCATGGCCGATCTAATATTGAGGAGTGATGCCAGAACGGTTGTGCTATATTTCTCCTCTTGCGTTTTCATTCACTTTCACACACTGTCGATGATTGTACATACGTCACTTGTACACTCCCTCTAGTTAAAGACTTAAAGCTATGACCAAGCCCTCGTTGGTTTTGAACTCTGCGTGATTTCCGTGTTAGTAGGCATAGCAGAAAAACATAGATATTGCTGGCTACGGTATGAGGTGTGAGAAAGTTTAATATGAGCAGAGGACACTCAGATTATGAATAATGGAGTCTATAATTCTTTCAAGGAATGATATGAATTTTCAGGGAGTATATAGTCTCAGGCTTGTATTTATTTTTCATACTGTGCATATATGGCTGTATGATCCTTGCATATAGTTGTGAGTTTGCTTGTTTGGAAGTTCTTTATTATAAGTGACATGAATGCAATGTATTTACTGAACGAATGATATGTTTGCTCATAAATCCTCCACCGTGTCATGATATGTTATAATCCTATCAGTCAAACCAGTCCCAATGGACCTAAACAAACTAAATACAAGTTGATTCAAAATAGTGAAGTGTGAAGACTTTAATTGTCAATGGAAATTCAATGCAAATAAGAGTTTTTCCTTTACGGTTCTGTAGGTAAAGCTTTGGTCTTGCGGTAGTGTTAATGTTTGACACGTATTATTATGAAATAGAAAATATCAAATTAACTCTCTCTCCTTGTCTATTCTCAGGAAGACATAGTTTTGCAATTTGGTGGTGGAAAATTGACGTGGCATTCAGTTATTTTTTTTGGGTAAACTATCTGGTATATATTTACCTATGTTCTCTATCGAGTGATTAACTAATTTTTCTTCCTGTCCGTGAGTTGCTTACGTTGAATTTTGTCATGTCAGCCTTTACCATGGGATCAGCTTGTTGTGTGGCTGCAAAGGATCATACCCTTCCAAACAGAACTGCAGCTGAAAGTTTGCATAGGAATGATGTTTATTCACCATCATGGAGTTTTCGATGGGATAGACGGGGACGTGTTGCTGGTGAAACTCAGAATCATTTGTATCACTCATCTGGTGGAGTCAGCAGAAATATTAGCATGGAGTTAAAAGGGTCATTAAGTTCTGAAAGAGGCAATTTATCTGATGGGGGAAGCACAGTGGAGAATTCTGTTACTCCTATTTCTCAGAAGTCTCCAATCCATGAGACGTTGGTTGTAAATCCAATGACTCCATCTTCTGGTAACTGTTAGTGTTATCTTTCTTTTCACTTGCATAAGCACATATAGGTGGCCCTTGTTTTTGAAAGTTGAACTTTCTAAGTTGTCCGTTTTTTATCACTTCATTATACAGAAAAAAAAACTCAATTAATGGGAAGCTGTCTCCTTTCTGTGGACTTCTCAAGTGAGCATGCATCCATGATATTAAAGGCCGTCTCTGTTCATTACATTATTTATATCATATTGACTGGATCTAAAACTGAATATGATATAGCTGTATTATCTTTTAAGCTGGTGTAAATTCCATATATTTTTTTGGTGTTTTATTTGAAGATTAATGTCCCATCATTTGTGTCATATCATTTCTGGAGGCACCTTCACAGCCATGATGTTTTATAAGAGCCCTATATGTTGAAAAGTATATTTTAGATCTGGATAAGTTATTTTCACCATTATCAATGGCTTTAACTAGAAGGGTGCTAAACCAAAAAAAATACCTATATATTCTTGTTGGTTCTTTGAAGATTTTTTTTGGGAGATTAATGCCTCATCATTTGTGTCGTCTCATTTCTGGAGACCTCTGCAACGCACGGGGGAGCACTTCTAGTTTTCACAATTATCAGTTTTAATGCCTCTTAGTTCACTTGCATAATGTTTCCTTTTTTCATCCGAGGGATCCCACACTGTATGGGTAGTTTTGGTCTAGCCTTTCTGGCTGAAGCCAACTGCAGGGCTGTTGTTCCTGTTGTACTCAAGCTTAGCATTTTGCCTATCACTTTAGCCTTTGGACATGCTTTTTTCTTTTTCACCCTTCAAATGATCAGGGGGCAGGGGGGAGTTAGCCTTAGAGTGTCTAGGTCATCAGTGGGCCCCTTAGGACTCTGTCCCATGGATGTATGATCAGAGGGAAAGCCGGAAGGACAGGGAAGTGCAGAGTTAGACAACCAGCTAACAGTCTTGAAATCTTCTCGGTCAAGCAATCTGCTTTCTAGATGCTGCCCATTCCTTAGCTTTATGTGTTGGCTCTTTGTTGATTCAATGGATATTTTTATTTCACAGCATCTTCTGGTAATGTATTTCAAATATATGCAGTTTTGATCTTACTTTTCTAATACTGTTTCTCATCTAGGACAAAGGCTTATCAATTGATTTAGCACTTAATTGTTTGAATGGTGTGGGACCTCGCTTGGCATTTGACTTATTCAGGCGTTGATTTATTTTTTTCCCCTTCCTGTGCTTATTGCAGATCTGTCCATGGCTAGCAATTATTCTACAGTGGTGAGTTTCTTATCCGCTGAATTTGATCTGGGAGATTTAACATTTATAATACGCTTTTTTGAGTCTATTCCCATTGTTCTGTGCTCACTCTGAAATTCCATATTTCATCTCTAGGTAAAGAATCTGGCATCATCTGAAGTTGCTGAATCTTGTGCACTAAACCTTCCATTTTCAGTGCCTTCGGTTTTCTCAACACCTACAACAGATCCTTTGCCTAATCATAATTATCATCATCTTCCCAATTCTACACCATCAAGATGGAATCGTCAATCTCCAGGGCACCCGCTGTTGAGACAGATTTCTGATAGTAGGATTCTAGGATTGAAATCTCCAGACAATTCAATTTCTGAGGGGAGGCCATCATTTGTGTTCTCTACTTGCAGCAATGACATAGCTGGATCCCAATGTGGATCCTCTGATGGGTGGTCCATGCGAACCTTTTCGGAGCTCGTGGCCTCATCTCAGAGGGAAAGGTGGTCCTTTGATAGTGAGTACTTTGGTTCAGGTCGTCACAAGATAAGTGGATCCAGTAGTAGGTTCTCATATTCTCCCTCCATGGATCTACAATCCTGTGGGGCTTGCTCAAAGCTATTATCTGAGAGATCTGCATGGAGCAACCAGAAATTGATTGCAGGCAACGACCTCTCAGCTGTCGCTGTACTGTTCTGCGGTCATGTATATCATGCGGAGTGCTTGGAGACTATGACAGCAGAGGCAGATAGGTATGATCCAACTTGTCCTGTATGTATGGTTGGAGAGAAACACATGTCAAAGTTTTCGAGGAAAGTCCTTCGAGCTGAATCAGAGATGAAGGCTAAAGCCTGCAGGATATCAAAGAACCGGGTGGTTGATAGCTATCTTGATGGTGGCTGTGATGTTTTCGACAGGCGAAGAGATAGTGAATCGGGAGGAGAAGTTCGAAAGATGGAGCCTAACTCCAGTGGACGGACCTCGCTGGGGAAGCCCTTTTTGAGGCGTCACTTTTCACTTGGTTCCAAATGGGCCCGATCCCTGTCGGAGAGTGATTCTGTGAGGAAGAAAGGCTTTTGGGCAAGATATCGTAGAGATTGAATTTCACTCTCTGAAGTAATTATAGTAGAAACACCAGCAATTTAGGATGAATTAATATTTTCCATGTCGTCTGGCTTTGCCAATAATTTTAGATTGTTTTAAGCTAATTTTGACTGTACATCAGAAAATCTTTGCCTGGTTGAATTTTTGGGCGTAACGGAGGGCCCGTGGGACGCTAAAGACATGTCAGAATCAGTTTGTGCTAGGGCTGCTTCTGTTGATGTCTGACTGTTTCTGCACATACGGGTCAAAACCACGTGAGACGTTTTCAGACACATCTCAAGTGGCCGAGAGGGGTGGGGCAAAGTGAAGCAATGTTCGCTTGTTTGAATGAATGAAGACGCATTTTACTTGGCTTGCTTGTTCATCAATGGACGCGGAGACAGACCGCCACCCATTGCAAGGTCTAAGCAAACTCTAATTTGTCTACTTCCCATATTTCAGTCAGCCACATGTGAACAATCATATTAGTGCTAATGAGTTCCAAAATAGCTTACGGTCTTATTCGCAATCTTCCTATCGCATAACAATCAGCCCATAGATAGATCCGGTCTTAAATTTACAGGATGAAGGGTAAAAAAGAAGGAAAAAGAAATTACTCCTGAGGCGAATACTGATCAACATCAATCAATATAGTACGTGAGGGGTGTCCATGTTGTTAAGTATGCTCTGCAATCCTGTTGTATAATGGGGCTTCATTCAAGCATTGGACACTCGCTTCTCACCCCTCGTATTTCTTGGTTTTACATTTGACGACTCTATCTCCTGGGCTTCTTGTGTGATCAGACCCGGCCACTTGTCCCCCACCAGCTTTATTGCATGTTCAAATACTTGTTCCCGAGGAGCAGAGTCATCATCAACAATGTTGTGCACTTTCCTGAAAATGAGATGCCCAAGGTTGCAACCCACAGGTTCTTGAGCAAGTGAAGCAACGTAGAATTGCAAACAGAAACTCACCCTTGGGAATGTGCTTGAGCAGCAGCTATAATCGCCTGGCAAATGTCCTCAACGTGAACTCTTGATGTATATTTTCTGTATCTCCTCCTCTGCTGAACCTCAGGCAATGGGTCCTGCTTGATTATTGTCTCCATGGCACTGCAACATGTAAAACTGTTTTAGGTTGAACGACCAAAAAAGAACAAAGAATAAAGGGGATAATTACAAACAGGTCCTACATAAAGAAACTCATTATTTCTTCAGTCCCATTTAGATGCTAAAGTTGAATATTTTACATATGACCAGGATCTGAGTGATTAAAATTTTCTCACTTGTGACCTATTTGCAATTCTCTCAAAAATAGAAGGACTATAATGGTATGATCTACTGTGTTTACAACCAAGCCATCCAATAGTGGCCCCAAAAGAAAAAGAAAACTTCTTCCATCTCTGTATACGCAAGTCACTTTAAAATGGTGCTTTACACGGATGGAAAAAGTTTGTTAAAATTAGTTGCAGTTTTTTAACTTCTCAAAAATTTCTATAATTTTCTAAAATTCCCTCATCAACTTGCAGCCTCATCTTAATTATATCTTTCTTGAACACTCTCTTCGAATCACCACAACATTTTGACTATTTAATGAGGGGCAAGTATGGAAAAATATCTAACGTTGTCTAGATTATAAAGTGACTTACATTTTGAATATTTAAAATATTCTAGAATGTGATTTACATATAGTGAAGATAGGAGTAATGATAAACCATCCAACAACGAGCAAGAGCCCGCATTTTAAATTCCCTATGATGCTTGGGGATGATGATGATATGTTCTTGATTTTTTTTTTATAATTTGTAACTCGTTACTTGAAGGATAAACCTAAAAATAAAAACCAATTACCTTCTTCCAGGGCCATAGATACCTTCAAGCCGAAATATATATGGTGAAATGCCAAGATAGTGAGCCAAATTCGATCAGCCTTCTTCAGAGGCTAACCTTAACTTAGCCGACCCTCTTGTCAGGTTAGGCGGATAGCAGCCTGAAGAGCATGCGCACACTCAGGGCCAACAAATAGAGTAGTTTCATAAACTTGAAAGCACAAAATGATTTTTTCTAGTTGCACACTCTTACTCCTCATCCACCAATTCTCTGCCAGTCTCCATAGACACCTGCTAAACAAGATTACTGCAGTAGATCAATCTCACAGCTCAGACTTATGATTATTTAGATATTAAAAGCAAGTGTAACCAACTCCCGGGGGGTTTTTATTCTTTTTCAGTAAAGTCAACTTTGTAGGAGGGAAAATCACTATATCATCCTGTCAGGAACGTTATCATAATTTTTTCTTTAATGGTAAAAGCATAATGAGGAAAATAAGTAAATACCCATGGTTATTTCTTATCAGCTTATCAGAAAACTTGTCTTCTATCAATTTCCCTTCAGGCTCATATTATGTAGCCATTGCGTCTGAATTAACTACCGTTGTAAGATTATAGGACTAGCTAGGAATTAGGATGGCAGAATCACATTTAATGCCAGCAAGAAGGATCATTGTATAAGTCAAGCCAGAACAGAAGGCCTGATAAAAGATTTATTTGTAAGGTTATTGGCTGAGAGCAACCTCAGTATTCTATATGATTTATTTTAACGCAGATTTAAAACCACTGCGCCACCTAGTTGCCATAAACGATTTTCTATTCTTGAAGCAATAAGGAAATGCAAAGAGTTAATATACCAAGCATGATAATGATCCATAGCATAATGTAATTTATGTGCATCAAGAAACATAAATACAACTACAATGACAACAAAGCCTTGTCCCACTGGGTGAAGACAAGTAACAGAGCCACCGAAGATCCCCGTTGACTAATGAACTTCTTAAAAGCCATTCATGTTGAATTGAAGCATCTGCAAATCAGTGTAATAAAATTAAGACAGTAATTTTGAAAGAGAGAATATCCAAATAGAAAACCAGTTCGGAACACTGAAAAAAAAAAGCAAAGATATTAATATCATACAGGATCACCGACACCAACGATGGGAGGGACGGAAAAAAGAAGGTGAGTGTAATGTTTCATATGATCCAGGATGCAAAGTCTGCCAAAAAAAAAACAACTACAAGGTTTTCAGCATATTCAAGGGAGAAAAAAAGATAACAAAGAAAAGGAGGGACGGCGAATAGCGATTAAGATATCTGTGCTTTTCACTAAGGGGACTATAGGTAAGTAGCGCTAAATAATTCATGAATGAGACCTCCTTATAACCTTACACGACATCAGTGATGGACAAAAAAGGTTTATCTAACCTTATAATCCGCTAATTTCACATAATAAATAAATAATCCGCGTAATAGATAAAAAAAAGACAAACAATAGCTTACAAACAAACTCTGAAGGCATCTCAGACATGGCTAGATGCTTATTGACTCACTCTGGCTCGAGTGCATCCTAATGGTAAATATGAAATCCCCTGTCCTCAAGTTCCTTCTTCTTCATATGAGTGGAGCAAGTTCCGGACACAGCTCTACACAAGATAGGTATGAACTAATAAAGCTAATGAGTTCTCAAGAGCAATTATTAATCGACGCGGGAAAAAATGCAGAACAAAAAAACAAAGATGTATTATGTCAAGGAAAGATTACGATAAGTGTACAGATGGAAGGGCACGAATTGGGCAAAGAATCACTCACCATCCATGCTTCTGGAGCTAGCATGAAAGAAACTGCCCAACAAAACCCATTCCTAGAATAAATATCCGCTTTTCAGCTTGCGGTTCCGACGAACTGTTGTGAAACGCTATTATGGAGGAAGCTGGCAGCGTTCGGGCCATCGACAAACAAGAAATTTTCGGAAACCTTCCATCTTTGTATCGGAGACGGGGAAGAATAGCCGAAACTTGTATTCGGTCCACCACTATGCTACTTCGGATTTGATGTATCAGAAGGACCAGTTATCTTATTATTTAAAGGCAGCAGAGCAGCTCTAATTATAACATTTATGTGGAGTTTCGTATGTGCTGATAAATTCAACTCAAATAAGTTGAGTTAATCTGCTGAGGAGAATACAGACTCAAATTGTACTTGCCCGAATTACAACAGTACATTTTGATAATAAATAAACATTTAAATTTAATCCCGGAAAGAATGACTTTTATCAAAAGTATATTTTAATAAAATATATTTATTTTTGGATAAAAGTTGAAAAATTAATTTTTTGATAGAAAATGATTTAAAAGAAAATAACTTTTTTAAATAATATAAATTTTATTTTCTCCAGTGCAATAAAATTAAGAGAGAAAAAATGATAAAGTAGGTAAAATGTTCCAAGTCACAACTTAATGTATCTAGGTGGTGACTTAGAATGTTACAGGTCGTGATTTTAAATGTTCAAGTCACGACTTAATTTTTATATTTTTATGTCTAGATTGCAATTTGAATTGTCCAAAATCACAGCAATGTTTAGATGGCAATTTGAAATGCCATCGCATACTCTCCTTTCTATGTTGATTTCTCTCTCTCCAACGTTTCACGCAGACGCAGCTTCTTGAGCAGAAAGTAGCTTTTTCCCCTCACCAAAATGTTTTAAACCAGAATGCATTTTACATAACCAGTTTGCCAAACACAGCTGAAGCTGAGAAGGGATTTTTCGTTTAAGAATTCATACCTGATTTGTCAAAAACACTATTGATTCGCGCTCGTTTCGGGAAGAAAAGAAAAAGATTCGCGCTCGTGTTTACATAAGGCGCGAAGGAAGTTCTGGGCGGTTCCGCATCCTGAAAGCCAACTTGTGAGGGAATATTATTATGATAATACCGAAAAAGGGAATCATCATCACAAAATTCATTACCGTCAACAATTGAGACAATCAAAGGAACCCTGCGAAGCATCAAGAAAGTAATCATATCACAAATCTATACAGCATACATCGCCCAATATTCCGCAACACGTGACATTAAGGATATAAGAAGCATATAATCACCAGAACATTCCCTTTTCTCGTTGAGTTTAATTTACAATGTAAGTGCTAAACATAGAAACCGGTCAATTCTGTCTCTTGGACTTCCGTAAAATTTCCTTCAAAACCAGAGCAATCCTATGGGCCATATGCTGCTCCATGAACATCTCCTTCACTCTATCATAACCTTTCTTTCCCATGGTCAGCCTCCTCTCAACGTGAGTCGCCAATTTTACAATGTTATTTGCAAGAGGCGTCACGCCTTTTTTACCTTCGGGATGCAGCAAACCGGTTGACCCATTTACCACAATCTCCATCGTACCCCCAGCCGCAGTGCCCTACCATTGATTTCAATGAAGGAATATAATATATGATTGAAGAAACCAACCAACAGAAATGCATGTAATCCCAACATGCGATGATAACATAATGAGTAAAGAGTCTGAAAGAAAGGTTAGATGGTAATTGTTTTCACAGTTAGAAAAAAATGTGATTATCTAGCTATCATCTCATATACGATTAGAATTCATCAATGTCTGCGGAAAATAATGCAAAACTAAAGTAGAATGCTCTCATACTCTGCAATTACGATTATTTGTTTAAGAGACGAAAGTGATCAGTTCATGTGGAATGTGCCAATAGGGACGATGAAAGTGCAGGCGTATTTGTTATTCTTAAAGGAAACGACTTTTTTTTTTCCTTGTCTGGTGACCTTTGATTTTTGAAAATGGACGACATATAGTACTATCTCTCTCCTGTCTTCCACATGCCTCCATTCAGTGCTTTATTAAGCTCTAATAAGGAAAAGCCTATCCAACTTCATATTTTGGAAACATTTTTCTCTCCTGACCAGTTTCTAGTTTGGATGGAAGGAGCCCATCCAACATTATAGACAATTTGGACATTTTAGGCACAGATGAAACCCTGCTAAAAGTAAGGAAGAAAGAGCATATTGGCTAAGGAACTTGTGATTGTGAAGTACATACCAGTACAGGCAGACGAAAGGCCATTGCTTCAATAGTTATCCTCCCAAAACATTCCCCCCTTCCCTGAAATGAAGAGAAAGCTTATGTTAAAATGTCAAGATTAAGATATCTAATTCTTTGGAAGCAAAATTAATTCCAAGACCATTATAATTACAGAAATCTGAGTAGTAATCTTCTGAATGCTTCATGGTTTACTCTAGGGACATCAGACACAATTATATCATCCATTTTTTGGTTCTTTACTGCAGTTTGTATTAATGCCTTATGGAAGCCAAACCAAATAAATTTGCAACTACAACTCTCATTTTGAGCAGAAAAGTCACTTAGTCAAGCAGCAACTCCCATATTGTGATGATAGAATGTACACATATTTTGGTTTCTACCCAATAATGCATATTCTTAGAAAATACCTGAGAATTCTGAACAAGGACATCAATAGCAGCCAGGTAAGGAGCCACAGTCAGGGTTTTGTTAATAAAGTGAACACGATCCTGAATCCTTTTATCTACCACATATTTGCGCATTTCTATTTCTAGCGTTGTGTGCGCACTAAAATCACTCCCCACAACTACAGCATGCAGTGCAGGCACCTGTAGCTTCTTCTCGTGGATCAGTTTCAGACTTTCATAGAAGGAACGAAGGAATAGATCCTGGCCTTTACCACGTGAAACACCTGCAATCATATCATCCCTGGTGCTTAGATTATAATCTTGCAGTAAATGGAGACAAAATGGGAGGACTCGAGAGGAATGCACCACATGTAATTAAAAATTGTAATCTATTACATAATAGAAAACGGTGGAATCCTATCCCATTCTATTTCCTCAGCCCTAACTTCACCTGCCTCATTTCACAGTTACGCTAATTTCACACATAGAATGGAATGTAATAGAAAGTGAAATAAAGAAAATGATTTTGAGGATGAAAAAAAAAACTGATGTCACATTTAAAAAATAATAATAAAAAATGGTAGAAGCTGTGGGTAATGATTACAAGTACATGAGTTCAATAGATATTGCCAAAAAAATGATTTCCTAAGTCATATCAAAGGGGTCCAATGCACCCAAGTGAATTGGTTTTATCATTGACTAGCTAATATTTTTCAGAACAGCAAAAAATTAAGGCTGACAAACAGATATAAGTGATAGAGTAACATTAGAACAAGTTATGTAAGATATTTCTGGCAGGAAAATTACAAATTTTAGTTTCTTGCTGCCATTTAGCTTCTCCACCTTCCATTTAACAAAATAAAACAAAAGAAAGGACAAGCAAAAGACGTCAATCAAGCAATGGACTAGATTGCCATATCAGTCGAGCATAAATATCAAGGAGGGAAGCATACTATTTATGATGGCGAATAGTATATCATCATTTCTCACTCCCAAAGATTCCCGGACATGCTCGCGAAGAACCCTCTTTGCCACAGTATCTTCAGCAACTTCCGTCAGTTCCTTGCTATTTCCCAGATGCACAACATAAGTTTCAGGCATTTTAATCCTACAGAATGTGACCAGTGCAAACCAAAAATAAGAAAAAAGATAGACAGAAAGAAAATTACCACTATACAGAGCACAACATCAGCATCATTGCACATAACATGAACGAAACTGAATTTAGAATCATGTAAGAAACTGAAAAGATACCCTAAACGCTCCCTAGTCCTATTCTTCCATAATTCTGCAGTTACGTGTGAATCAATCATGGCACCTGCAACAAAAGGGAGGTGCTTAACATATTCCACTTTGAAATAATGCCCTCGCATTTCATGAATCCACCATAAAACCTTTGGAAGAACGTCAGGAACTTTTTCTTTAAGAGCAGCATCCAGCCATTTCCCAGATACAGCAGTATTTAAAATGATCAGATCAGCTTTAAGAGCCGTATCTACAGCCTTTTCACCATCGGCAGGAAATACCTATCAGAAGTCAACCACAAAATAAAAGAGGGACTTAGAAGGCCTTTACCACTGAGATATAGAATACCATTTATATAATTTCTCATTGACAATTGAGCAGATTTTCTAGAAAAGCAGTGATTAAGCAAATATTTATAGTCAGGCAACACCGTAGAGCAATGACATGCGGAAGGACGTAGAAATAGCAGTCCCTCCCCCTTTTGGCCAAAAGAAGTAGTAATCTATAGAACGAAAAAAAGAAAGAGTTAAGATCACCTGCACTCCTCTGTCCAACATCTTATTCTCTAAACTGTAAATCACCTCATCAGGTTCTGAAGGTTTCTGATAAGTGATCCAAACAACGTCAGACCCAACGCCCCTCAACAAAAAAGCTAATTCCATTAACAACAAAGGCCCTCCTGCATTGTTTAACGAGGAAAAGAATCTATGGTAAGCATACTGTATTTCTAGTACTTATCGCCAAAACCGAACATGAAAAATGAGATTTCAGTAAGAACCTGAAAGAGAGAGCTCGTGAGAAACCATGAGAACAAGCTTAGACTTCATGAATTCCAAAGGACTTGGTGCTGAATTTCCAACTTGGATGGTTGAGTGAATGGGAGTCTTCCCTTGATTATCTTCTGATCCAAGCTGTTCAGTGCTACTGCTAGTGCTCGTATTGCAGTAATCAGATGTGGCTCTCAAGAAGACCACCATCACCGTTGAAAGAGAGAACAGTACCAATAGAATCAATGGCCATTTGTTCTTTGGCATTGCCATCCAGGCGTTCGACTGCTTCACCATTGTTCTGCCGCTTGAGCTTTTGAGTCTCTAATTTCGCGTTTCTAGGGCTCCCGGTTACAATCTGGACCTTAACGCTTAATTAGCATTTCCTCTGCCTCTGGAGTCTGAGAAATGGGAAACGACAAATTACCGCGTCAGTTCCGGAGCGATCGATCGGTGAGAAGAAAGAGAGAGAGTTGGTTCAGGACTTCAGGCTTTCTATTTGCTTTGCCGCCATTCTAAAGAAGATAGATCCTCCAGACTTGCGTTGGAACGTTGTTGCCAGTTTTTAGCGAAGTGGGCTTCAAATTAACTCTAATAGCCCAATACAACTAACAATATAGAAAAAAAACTGGTTGGACAAAAATCTTTCCATACATCATTTTATAATGCATGACCAGATATCAATGAGGTTCAGTTCTTTGGAAAAAAATAATCCTTAATACAGGGAATTAAATTTTAAATCTAGATATACTCACATTTATTTCTCAAAAATGTTTTGAACAAAATTGCCTCAATAAAAAGATATTTATCTTTAGCAAAAAAAATGCATGACTTATAAACGGAAATGTGAAATGTCCTTTAAATATATTGGCACCAATTCTTCACTCAAATATGAATTAGAGTTTTCTTTTTGAGGTTTTTTCACATTACTTAATAAATTTGAAAGATCAGTTCTCCATACTAAAAAAGCAGAATTACAATCTAATTACTAAAAGATACCACATTAAGTAAACAACATACAGTTGGAGAAGCTGGTTTAACATTTCGGGAATTATAAAGTTTGACCGCTGCCTCCAGGTCGACCTGGACGCATTTAACTAGCACCGAACATGTTTGGCTTGGCCCAAAAAAAAAAGGACTAGCACCGAACATGCAGTACCATCTGCGACCTTTCGTGTTATGTCATGCAGCCATAGGTCGGAAGTGGCCAATTTGGCGTGGAAGATGGTTAAGAGAGTCAAGAGAAGTTGGAAGATAAATTCAAATGAACACGTACGCAATTCCCAGGGTATATTTGTTGAATTTTATGGTTCAAGGGGTTATTTACATCCGGTCAGAGTTGAAAGGAGATGTCTACACTTTTCACCATTTCTCGTATGTTGTCACTTTCAAAGGGTTAAGCAAACATGGTACAAGAAATACATATCTACAACTTTGAGGAAGCTCAGCTCCGCTGTAGCCTGTAGATCGCGAATGCAACTGCCAATCATCAAGGGCATTTAACAAATTATAATATAAAGCAAATGGTATGGCTATTCTAAACACTTCGGGGTAATTTATTTGAGTTAAGGTCGTGATGCACATAGTTGCCTCATGGGTGTGAGCAATCTTGCAAAACGCAGGGGCACATGCGCCCTGATTAATGTCCCTTGCTCTGTATATTCCTGCACATCAAAAGGAAGGGGCAAAAAGAAAAGGAGGAAAATCGTTATACGAGGGAATGATGCGCAATCTTCATTAAGGAAAAGGAAAAAGTTGACATCGATCATCAGTTGCCAACTGGGAACGGGGAGGGCCGAGGGGCGTTGACTTACAGATTTCTCAACCATTCCAACTTGATGTATGGTGCTGAGAAGGTCCCCTTTATCAAATGGGAGCAACGCTTCCACCCATACCATGGAATCCTGTTACAGAACAAAATGTTTTTTGTAGCAAAAGTAATTAGATCCAAAGAAATGCACCTCGTGATGTTAACAGGTGAAAACTAACAAGGTGGGTTGTATGTATATATTATAGACTTCAATTCTGCACCTTCAGTTTTTCTTGAACTGCATTGCAGAATTCAGGTAGGCCATCCCCATTCAGGGCAGATATGCATACTACATCTTCTCTTTTCTCAGCTTCTTGTCTGATTTTGTGGGGATCACTAGCCTTATCAACCTGCAATAAGAAGCCAAAGACAAGAATGTTCAGCCTTTAAGTTCATACTGCAATAAGCGCTCCAAGTACACAGTAATCTTGATGGAGACACAAAAGTTTGGCCTCGCTCCTTTTTAAGTGATTCCACCAAAGAGAGGGGTTAAATCACTTTGTTATCAAAAGGCAATGATATTCATAAAAAGGGTTATAAATTATAAAGAATAAGAACAAACGCAGTGCACCAAATTCTGAATCAGTTTAAAAGCATTATGGTTAAATCAATACCTCTGGATGCTAATCTCAATGATAGAATTAAAACTTTACATTGAAAATACCCTTTTAGTCCATTAATGAAAAAGGAGGTTAGTCCCTCCTTTCAATTGTTCTGTAAAGGATGTCCAATATCCTGCTACTATCCACAACTTACAGTACATTGGGTATAATACATAAATAAACGTAATTACCATATAAGGTGAAACAGTATCTAGTCCATGATATAAGTGAGAGAGCTCAACCCTCCTTGCCACGCCATGTAAAGGATCATATAATCAGAATGTATTATACCTTGTTCCAGACCATCAATTTTGGAATCGAAGATACATCTAATTCTGACAGAACTTTGTCCACAGCATCTATCTGTTGTTCTGACAGAGGATGACTGAACTTCAAAAAAATATTTAATGAGATAATAAATTACTAATGATGGTCAACATGATAATTTCTATTAACATTCTTTATTCATGTATAAAAGCTCCTCCAAAATTCTCCTAACATACACCTGATATCAACCACATGCACCAAAAGGGATGACTCAGATATCTCCTCCAGTGTGGCTCTGAAGGCAGCAACCTACAAAAAGAAGGAAAGCGTACACAAGCTGTCAGGTATTACTTTATGATATGGTATTAAATGTTTATCACAAAAATCTAATTTTATGATGAACCCTATAAACAATGTAAATTAGCAACAGCTTGATCGATGTCAAACAACTTTAGTAAAAGGAACTGTGGAAGATTATATTATCTCTGAAGGCACCTTACCAGTGTAGTAGGTAATTTCTGAATAAAACCAACAGTATCTGTGAGGAGAAACTCCTTCCCGTTCTTCATCTGGGTAAAATTGAATGAGCAAAGTATCAAATGTAATGAACTTGAACAGCAAAAGACGTCTTGTATATTAATTCTAAAAACATATAAACAATGAATTTTAGCCATCCCATAGTCAAGGAAGGCATAGCTACAGAGGAACTTTCCTCCTCTTTTTTGTCTCCCTAATATCATTGTTATACAATGCCATAACAACCCTGCATCTGTTATTAACCCAAGTCTAGAGACACTCATTTGGGTAGATAACAAATCCTGAAAGCAACACAACCACAGGGGAAATAAGGAAATTACCCCATCCTAGGATTGTAATTTCTGGGTGACAGAATGTATTTCCAAAGAGGGAAAGGAGGAGAAAAAAACTGTCCGAGTATATTTTGACTGACCTGTACCCTCCTTGTAGTTGGATCAAGAGTTGCAAACAACTTATCCTCGGCAAGAACATCTGCTCCTGTTAATTGATTTAAAAGCGTACTCTTACCAGCATTTGTATACCCAACCTGCAGTATTATAGTATACGTCAAACAGA
Organism: Vachellia pachyceras; assembly: GCA_025593235.1. Taxonomy (NCBI): domain Eukaryota; kingdom Viridiplantae; phylum Streptophyta; class Magnoliopsida; order Fabales; family Fabaceae; genus Vachellia; species Vachellia pachyceras. Next base: position 37,870 of record JANTPZ010154973.1, read on the forward strand.
AAAATACTTGAAAATGAAGTATTTGAACAGACATTATCATGATGTATAAGATGCGTAGCCAAAAATATTTGACATGAAATGACTTCAATATAAAGGCAATAAATTACCAAGGATACTACAGGCACAGGTACTGAGATTCGCCTGTTACGGTACTGCCTTCGATGTTTCCTCACAGATTCTAGCTCTTTTTTAAGAACGCCAATCTGTCAAAGAAAAGGCATTGGATGCTTATAATTGCAGAGGAAAAACATAATTTAAGTAACCAAACTGTTATGGTCAGGTATGCAACTTGTGTTTATAGAACTTTGAGGATAGTATTACTCTAGAAAATAAGCAATGCATTAGTTCTTTAAAAAAGGAGCAAATTTCTGTAGATAAGAATATGACAATAACAATGATCATATGCTTACTTGATTACGCAAAATACGTTTGTCAACTTCTATTTGTTTTTCACCCATACCCTTCACCTTCCCTCCAGCTTGACGCTCAAGGTGAGTCCACATTTTTGTCAGTCGAGGTAACTGGTATTCCATTTGCGCCAATGCAACCTAGAAGGGCCATATCATTGTCAGAGAAGTGCTTTAAAATTTCTACAATCATCCAAAGCTGTTTCTAATGATAAAACAACTAAAAGATAAGTAATTAAATATGTGATTGCCTGTAAAGATGCTTCATGTGTTGCGGCTCGTTGATTAAATATATCAAGGATGAGGGCAGTACGGTCACAAACTCTCACATCTCCACCAAAAATCTTTTCCAAGTTGCGCAATTGCCTAGAATTGTTTGACAGGAGGAGGGTGGCTAAGTAGGTTTATTATGCAAGAAGC
>JANTPZ010154977.1:9175-19775 GCA_025593235.1 Vachellia pachyceras
TTCACGCGCTGGGGACAAAATCGCATCCGCAACTTGAGTGATATTCAAGAGATATTGGATGCATCTGAAAAAAAGACTATAGAAGTATTCTTATATAAATTGAGATAAATAACACTGTTAAATATACTTTTGTGTGAGAATCAAGTGTTTCCAAACAAGTACATTAATGTCGATTATGTTTTCGATTTTTTTTTTTCAAAAATGAGTTGCAAACAATCATTAATTGATATAATTACAAACAGATAGTTACCCATCGTCCGTGGGTTGGAGTGGTCAGGGTCGTGCCTTCTCACCAAGTGGGAGGAGGTTCGATCCCCCACCGCGGCGCTTGGGGAGGCATCCTAGCTCCTGGGTGCTTAGGTAAACGCCTGAGGGTAATTGACGGCTCGCCCTGCCCGACATTGGTATGACCTAAGAGGAAGGGAGATTTCGCCCTGCCCTTGGCTTGTGGGTGAGCCCAACCCCCTGCCTAAAATTTTTGTATCAAAAAAAAACAAACAAACAGATAGTTAACTTTAAAACTTAAATATCTTATTTGTAATTAAAATTTTTAAATTTACAATTGTTTAAATTGATATTTTAAATTTATTTTTTAAAAAATATAAATATATTACTTAGTATTTAAATTTACATTAAGTTTCAATTTAATCCTTAAATTTAAAAAGTGTGGTTTTAATAATTGATTCATAGTGTTGATAATTTGATCTAATGAAAAATGCTGAATCAACTAATTTAAACGGTAATTTACAATTAAATACTGATAAAATATAATTAATTCTTTTACTTTTTTAAACTAATCATTTTTACATTTTAAAATTTAAACATGTTTTGTTAACATTTAATTGTAAAATTATCATTTGAATTTGTTTAGCCAACATATTCCGTTATATGAAATTGACGTTAATAATGAATAACTAATTGCACCATTTAACTTAAGTGACTAAAATGAAATTTGGTGTAAATTTTAAAAAAAGTGTTGTGTATACTTATCAAATCAGTTTATAAAAAAAATTCAATTAAAAAAGATTTATTAATAAATCTATTAATAGATCAATATTGGTTCAATATTTTTTAGGTTAATACCACTTTTGGTTCTTAAAGTTTCACTAATTTTGGTTTTGATCCATTAAATTTAAAACATGTAATTTTGATCTTTTAAGTTTGCTCTGTTTATAACTGTTGGTTCCTGAAGCAGTTGATGATGTTAATTTTGTTGATATGATGCTAATTCCGTTAAGTTGCTTATGTGGCAGCTGACTTGATGGGGTTAATATCACTTTTAGCCCTTCAAGTTGTACATAATTTAAGTTTTAGTCCTCCAACTATAAAACATGTGATTTTGGTTATTCAATTTTACTTTGTTTATAATTGTTGGTTTATGAAGCAATTGACGGTGTTAATTTTACTAACGTGCATCAACTCCGTCAAGTTACTTATGTAATATCTTGACTAGGTAATTGATTTAACAAAATATACTTTAAAATATAAACTTTTATTTTTGAAAAATACATATAATAAATGAAAAAGGAATTAGTCCCGCATCAATTTCTTCAAGGAATAAGAGGAGAGGAATATGGCACTTTATGATGGATGATGGAGGAAGAACACTTGATCAGGATTTCACTATGTTAAAAGGTTAATGTTTTTTTATTTACAGTCTTGATCTGATTTTGATCTTATTTTGAATCTCTTATCTATATAGCTTTTTATTCCATTGTGATCTTCATTGTAGAAATTCTTCCTTCCATTTTTTTTTATAAAAACTTGTGTTCCTACGTTTGTGATGTCGAATGTTCTTTCTTTGGGCAGTTCAATATTATAGATTGTGCAATGAAATGTGATGACTTCTACTAGGAGCTCTTCATTGCAAAACCATATAAGCAATTTAACAAAATCAACCCAATGTTCAGCGGCGGAGCCAGGACCTCAGAGCAGTGGGGGCAACTTTTTTATTTTCAAGTAAATGACAACAAATTTACTAGTATAGATAATTTGAGTGGGTTTAAATTTTAAATATCAGTGGGTGCAAAATAAAAATCTAATAGCTATTTACGTATAACAAAAAAATTCCAGTGGAGGCAATTGCCCACCCTGGCAAGCATGTGGCTCCGCCATTGCCAATGTTAGTAAAATTAACACTGTCAACTACAATGTTAAATCATTTTCAATCTTTAGGGATTAACAATTATAAAGGAAGTATATTTGAATGATCAAAACAATCAGCTTTAAAGTTGAGGGATCAAAACTAAAATTAGGTGAAACTTCAATGATCAAAAGTGTTATTAACCTCCATGAAGTCAGCTATCTAGTCTGCATGTTACATAATCAACTTAATGGAGTTAAGGAACAATCGTTATAAACGGAATAAACTTAAAGGACTAGAATAACTTGTTTTTAAGTTGAGGGATCCAAAATTAAAATTAAGTGAAATTTGAAGGATGAAAAATGGTATTAACCTATATTTTTTATTATAATTCTAAAGTATGATTCTAATATGTTGAAAGAAAACCTTTTATTTTAGTCTTGTGCTACTTTAACTTGTTTATCTCGTTCAATTTTTCCTCTTATTATGTCATGATTTTGTGAAATTGTGGTGAAACACCAAATTGTTGTTTGATACAAGACAAAATGATATTAAATCATCAAATGAAGTTTACATATTACAAACAGTTAGCTATATTTGGATTAGCTTTTGAAGAATAACTTATGTTTTGGTTTGTGTAAAAGTGATTTTAGAGAATAACTTCTAAAAAAGATGTAAAGAGTACTTTTTTTTTGAAAAATATGGTTTCTACCATCAAACCATGGTTTTGAAGGTTAAAAATTATTTTGAAGAATTTGAAAGTATTTATCTAACTTGTAAGAAATCATAATTTTAAAGGTTAAAAGTTATTTTAAATTTTTGTATGATATTTTTATTTACTTTACTTTCAAAAATTGTTAGCAAACACATAATAAGTCGACCTACATTTGAACTACAAAGTTTAAGAAAACATGAAAATGAAATAGAATTGACATTAACCATGAAACGCTAAATGTAATACTCTCTCTACTTTTAATCAAAGACAACTCGACTATGAATTGCTTTCTTACAACACCATCTTACAACAAATAAAAGTGACTTTTATCTTAAAAATTGTTTGTAAACTAAAGTTAAACTAAAAGACCATTAATATAATATTATTTTTATTTGAATAGATTTCCCTTAAAAATTTAGTTTAACAAACTAAAACATATATAGGGATTGTTTGGAAACCCATTCTGAAACTTAGATTTTGACTCAAAACTTAGGTTTTGTCCAAGTATAAATTTTTTTTCTGAAAAGCTATTTTGGTTACAAAACCTCAGTTTGAAACCTAGGTTTTCTCTTTCATACTTTTTTCTCTTTTTCTACTTTTTACTCTTTCATCTTTCATACTTTTTTCCTTCTCTTTCTCTTTCCCCTTTCTTATTTTTTTCCTTCTTCTCTTTCATCCTTCCTACTTTTTCTTTCTTCTCTTTCCTCTTTTCTACTTTTCATTCTTTCTCTTTCCACTTTCATATCCACTTTTTTTGCCTCGGAATCCGTAAAAGCTAATAACTTCCCAAACATAAATCACTTTTCAAAACCTAGATTTTGCCTCGGAATCTGTAAAAGCTATTCTGAAAAGAGTTTTCAAACAAGCCCACGATAATTGAAAAGTAGCCAGATGTGAAATTTGGTTCTTAAGTCAACATGAGGGTCGGGAAGTTAGTTCCTGTAATTGAAACGGGATATCAATCTCAAACTTTAATAGTTTTGGCATGCCCCCATCCACATAACGTTTATATATTGAAGATTAGAGCACGCATTCATGGGATGTAGATGAAACATCGCACGCTAGGGAAGCATATCATTGAAGAAAGTACTTGGAACCCTCCAAAATTGAGGGGGAATGTGCTTATCTATAAAAATGGATACGAAGATTCATTCAAAAGCATATTCTCATTTCATTTGTAACGAAGACAGCTTCTAATAACCTTTTTCTTGGCTAATCTATGGCTACCAAGTTAATCTAGCTATTCTAATAGAAAGAGATGAGGAAGTATCCATTGCCAGTCATGTAGGTAAGGCGAGAACCGCAGGGGAACATAAGGAAGGCATGTTTTGGGGAACTCCTCTAGTGATGGTCTCAATTAAAGCTGCTGATCAATAGATGAGTACCCGAAATTCTAATTTGTCAGTTCTGAAAAGGTAAGAGGAAATGGCCCATGAGCGGGAAGGTGGCCAAAAGAATCTCATGAAGAATATGGGTGAAGGAGATCTGAGAAGGACAAGGCTGCTTGGAAGCTTCATCTACCGAACATTTTGAAAAAAAGCCTCCCACCATCGAACATATCCATATGCGAGTAATTAACTTGCCCTTATGTAATAAACACCTTTCACTCATTGCAAATTGCCTGCCAACCCAAGTTTTTAGACAAGTCTCTCGTTTCATTTCCTCCGATCTCCATAGAATAAACACCTCATAGCTACTGGCTCATATAAAGTATGCATCAAGAAAGAAAAGGCAGAGCAAAAGAGAGAAAACAACAGACATTTCTATAACAACTATAGTCCCAACCTACTTTACTGGGCATTTATCAGCCATAACTTTATTCATGCAACTCCAAGGCACAGACCAAGATGGTTTGGAAACCCCTGTGAGCCTCTCTGGCCAAAATATCAGCACATTCAATTATCTCCCTATTGACATCCCAACTTCTATAAATAAGGAGACGAGTTTTCTCAATTCTTGACCTTGGTGGACGATTCAGGCCACTATCTCTCATTAAGAAGCTAATTGCTTTCAAGGAATCCAAGTGTACATACACTTTCGTGAATTCATAAGAGACTTGCTGACCTTTAATCCTATTTTGATGACGATCGCTAGAATCTCAGCAGCTGTCACAGGATACATTTCCCACATACCCAATCTCGATTCCCAGAGACAACAATAAAGTTACCGAATCATAAAATAACTGAGAAAATAAAATAGCAACGGAATTAAAAAAAATCGTAACAAAGTTTTGAAACATGACATACTTGAAGTTCACACTAAGTTTAAATCTATTCTCCACTCTATCTAGCTATTTTCAATCCATGTTTGTGACAAATTCATTTTTTACATGTACACAAAACTACTACATGTATATAAATTCATCTTTCTACCCTTATTTGTTTAACATAGTACTAGATGTTCTAATTGAACTTATTAAAGAAGAGATCCCTAACTGGATGTATTTTGCAAACGTATAGTTCTTTCGGTCAAATCAAGCAAAGAGATTAACTATGAATTCGAGATTTGGAGAAAAAACTTTCGAGTGAGAAGGCGTTTGTCTAAGTAGGAGCAACAAAGAGAAATATGCATTACAAATTTAATAAGAAAAAGTTGGTTGTGATTTGGAGGTGACATTAGAGAATTAAACTATTCTACAATAGACAAAAGTTAAATATATGGGATCAATTATACAATAAAATGTTGAAATTGATGATATTAATTATAGAATTCAAGTTGGATGATGTAAATGGAAGCAAACTACTAGAGTTATTTGTGATTGGAAAGTACCTAATACAGTAAAGGGAAGTTTTATCGTACGGCTATAAGATCAACAATGTTATATGGTAGTGAATGTTGGACTTTTGAAGGGACGACATGAGTATAAAGTGGGAGTGGCTGAGATGAAGATGTTGAAATGGATGTGTGACCATTCTAGAATGGATATGAGTTGTAATAATCAAATTCGTAGAAAAGTTGAAGTGACAGTTATTAAGAAAAAAATGGTGGAAAATCATTTGTATTAGTTTGGACATGTTCAGAAAAGGTTGATGGAGACACTGATAAGGAGGATGAATTAAGAAGTGTGGAGTCCTCTTAAAAATGGTAGATAAAGACCAATGCGCACTCTAAAAAAGGTTACAAGGAGAGATCTTTTGGTTAATAATCTATCCAATAATATGGTCTATGACAGAGCACAATAATAATGTGTGATCATATAATCGACCATAACTAATGGAACAATGTTTTTTTATTGTTGTTGTTGTATACAAAGTGTGCGTTTATGAATCTGTTGGAAGAAAGGAACTTACGGATTTCGAAAAGAATTTACGAAATATAAGATAATTTTACGGATTTCGAAATGTTTTTTTATGAATTTTGATATGATTTTCACGGATTTTGAGATGGTTTTATCTTAACTTATACGCATCGTTGGGAAGAAGTTATTCACAAAACTACACGACACAGGAAATAAAATAATTTTAGCCTGGGCAGGCTTGTACTAGAAAAAAAGGAACACGCGCACACGCAAATGGGTTTGATATTGACGTTGTTGTTTAATTTGGACTAAAAAAATTGATGATATTTTTAGAATTCTCAATTTGCACGCTAGTATGTATAAAAAAAAAAAAATTTGCACGCTAGCGACGGTCCCAGGGATAGGAACCGTCCAAATGAGAAGAGCTGGTTTGACAAGCAATAGGGGGGAATGGAAAGTGATGGGGAAATGAACAGAATCGCATCCCACGTCAGGGGATGATGAGTGTGTGAACCACATAGCCCTTCCGTTCCTTTTCTCCTTTGTTTGAATGAAAGGTGGTTGCATTACTTTAAATAATGTACATAATAGATGGATACATAAGAGGAAGAGTACAAAAGATAAACTAGGCTAAGTGCATTTGAGGATAGAACTCATTTTCTCTGGTTGTGTGGTCAGTGAGTGCTGGAGATTCGTTGACAAGCCTATATGCCATAGTATCTTCCTGCCAAAAAATCTTGCAATTTCTAGCCTGCGGCAGCACTATTCTATTTCTTATTTGGTTCCTAATCTAACACAAGCTGTTTTTTTCCTACAAATATAATGTGTAAACGCATGCATTTCTGTTAAATAGCTGTATAGCGGGCAGGTTTAAACTAGCAACCTCTAAATACGAAGAGTGACAAGCAAGTTGTTGCGTTCAACACATTCAGTAGGTTAGAAAATGATTAGTCGAGAGGAGAGTGTTTCTTTTCCGCTATGAGCCACATTTGCCTGCAATTTAATGATAGAAGATTGTGTTCCAATGACAAAGCCTCTTCATTTATATGCGAGAAGCGCGTTTGGTGTCTAGTGTTACCCCAATATTAGGGGATCATATAATAATTGTTCTATTGTACTGTAACCAGGAATTAAATAGGGAAAGAAGTAAAAGCAATGTCATACCAACACAGAAGTTTCATCAGTCTTTTCCTCATCTGCAAGCCTATATGTCATTAGATATTGCCACATAGGCACATTGCAATTATAATACGATCAGCAAGAGGCTCATCAGCAGTCCATTCAGGAAGACGGGGATGAAGCATTGAATCAATGGCATGTTTTTGAGTTTCTAATATTTCTAATGCACTTACTCCCTTAAGATTTGAACCATTATTTTAACGTTATTTTATCATTTGAAGAATTATTAGATTTTAGTAAAGATTTGAAGCATCTTTAGATGTTTTTGTATTCCTTGTACTATCTTTAGAATCATGTAGAGTTTTAGGGTCTTTCTATACCTATTTAAAGGCTTCTCGGTACTTTGCAATTCAACTTGGAAGGTATACATTAATGCTACGTTTGGTAGCATGGAATTGGCACCTGGAAACTGGAAATGGAGAGGGAACCCACTTTTTTGTTTGTTTGGTATGTAAGAAGTGGATTCTATGGAAGTGTGGATTCCATCAAATGTGAGAACCAACACTTCCTACCTTCCCTATGAGAATTGGGTTCCAGTTCCATGGAACCCAATGTTAGACCATTTTACCCTTTGATACGACGGAGGATGACGATGGATGGAGAGGACGGCCGAAGATGACAGTACGGTGAGGACGGCCGAAGATGACGGTATGGTGAGGATGGCCGAGCAACATGATGATGGAGGACGATGCGAGGTTCAGAACACCAACCATCGTCGCCCCACTTGCCCAACTGGAAACTTCAACCACCGTCGCCCCACTTGCCCAGATCTCTGATTCACGATTTCTTTCCATCTCCCTGGTATGATTTCTGGTTCATCTCCCAGATTTCGATTTTGGATTAGATCAACGATTTCTGCAACCATGGATATCGCAATGCCGCCTCCTCCCACCACGCGATTTGGACGAGATCTGCACTTCAAGGCTGGAATTCACGATCTGGAATCTGGACAAGATCTGGATTTTTGCTGATGAATTTTTGTAGATCTGGATAATACTTGCAGATATGAGGCATCCCTCCGGCGTCGAGGATGGCGATGTGGTCGGAGATGGTGGTCGGAGAGGCTGTTGTCGTGGGGGAGGTGAAAATTTTTTGTTGTTGTGAAGGGCATATTTGTATTTTCACGTTATAAATAGAAATATTAAATTAAAATAATACCCTACTACTTCCAGCATACTAAACAAACATTTAATCTCACTTCCACTTCCATTTCCACTTCCAGTTCCATCAAAACCAATTCCACGTACCAAACGGGGCATAAGTATTTTCTTTCGAGTTTGCTGTTTTTGCTTTGTGTGTATTTTTTTTTTAGAATATGAGTATGATAACTTTCTGTGATGCCTCAAAGAATCTTGAAACAAGTTTTCTACAGATCAATTTCTGATAGATAAGGATTTAAAAATAAACTCCCTTAACTTTTAACAAGTTTTTTCAGCATGTTTGATCAAGTAAAAGCTATTCTCGTTGGTGAGGAATCTAGAAAAGAAGGGAGACTATTCTAAAAAGAGAAAGTGGCAACATACAAGCTGAGTCTTCCTTTCAAATATCCCTCAAAGAACCTCCAGAATTGTCACATTTCATGCGGCTTGCTTGTCTGATGCCGGTGGCAACCAATGTGGCTTTAAAGAAAAGGAACTGCCCAGGCTCGAATGTGTTTGAGCTGAGAGAAGGAAGCAGAAATGCAGGAAAATCTCCTGATCTTATGCCCTTGGGGTGAGTCATCCACATTAAGCGCCATCTGTCTCATTCTATTTGCCATATAACCGCAAGTTTGACTCATGCCACTTGTGCATGTTAAGGCTTGGCTGCTAACGTTCTAAAAGTATAACTGAAGGACCAACAACTAAGATTGGTCTGAAAATATTGAATGGTAGGACCAAATTAAAACTTGGTGCAAATTATACTGAGTAAAAAACTTTTAGAAAAAAAAAGGGAAAGAAAGATTATATTTTTTAAGAAAGTCATTCTTTATTTTAACAAATTCAAATTACTAATGTGCTGGTTAAGAAGCCAAAAAATCTATCACTTTTTTATTACTTATTTTTGAGAAATCCAAAATCATTTTTATATAAGTTGCGATAAAACTCCTTTCACATATTTGTATGTCCAAAAAATAGATTTGGGCTAGATCAATCTAAAACCCAGTCCGTAGGCTCAACCAAATACGAGGTCCATATAAAGGTTCACACAGTTAGATTTCAAGAAGACACTTGAAGTCTCTTCAGAAGCTCAAATCCATTGTCCGCATCCTCCTAACATCGGACCAAACAATTAGATTCAAAGATTTAGTGACTACTATCCCTAGATCTTCGGGGGTCGTTAGACAGGACGGACAGTGGGACTAACAACGAAATTCGTAGTCCAGCTATTTATTTTTGACACTGCTTTCCATTGTACACATTTGAAAACCATTACCGGCATTTAGAGCTCTCTCTCTCTCTCTCCTGCTATCAATCTCCACTGTACCACAAACAAATTACATCAATACAATTCTTTTTAATTCATCTTACATTAAAGGCAATAATTATATTTTATTTTCCTCGCACTATTGGTGGCTCAAGTAGTTTTTTGGATTTAATGTTGGTTTGGAAATCCGTTTGCAAATAGTTTTTACAGAGTTCAAGGTCAAATTTAGGTTTTGAAGAATAACTTTTACGGATTGATTCCGAGGTAAAACCTAAGTTTTGAAAGTTGATTGTATTTTTGGAAGTTATTGAGTTCGAGGCAAAAAGTAAGTACAAAAGAGGAAAGATAAAAAAGAAAAAGAGGAAAGAGAAAATTTATTAAGTGTGATTTAACAAGAAAATAATTTTTTCGATGTCAAACCTAAATTTTAAAAAATATATAATTATTTGGATAAAATCTAAGTTTGTAAAAGGAGAGTTAAACGAGCCTTTAATCTCTACTGAAATTTGCACAAATTATACTTACATGGAATTTTGTAAAATCAAGTTAATGCAAGCAATCACATATAATAAGCAAGCTATAATAAATTTCTAGATATCTATTACCTATTTGAATCAGGATTTGTATACTTTAAAAAATCGCTTCAGTTTTCACAACCACAAAGTGAGGTGCGTGTCATTTTGTCCCCCCCCCCCCCGGCTAGCCACAACCGCCAACAGAGTAATAGCCACTACTCCATGGCCAATAAGGCAAGAAGCGCTTCCATTTCATTGCTATCAAACTTGTATTTTCTTTATTTAGGATTGATATTCAAGGTTTCTTGCTTACTGTACTAATTCTTCCAGTTTAATCCGTTGTGTTCGAACCTCCTTCGTATTTCGCCCAAATCGTAAGAAGGATTGGATACGGGTGCACCAGTAGAGTGTTTTCTTCTTCTAGGTTGCCAAAACAAAATTTAGCTTTTCTAAAAATCTGGAGG
>JANTPZ010154978.1:1835-15004 GCA_025593235.1 Vachellia pachyceras
GTTGTCCAAGTGTGTGGTGTATGTGTTGGTTTATAGATATTTGGTGGAGGTGGACTCTCTCAATTGTGAAAGTACTGAGGAATAAAATATATGTTTTATATCAATGTTGGATAAAAATATACAGCTTTTTTTAATGAATTGAAAGTGTACGCTGTGATTTTTTTTTTTCATATTTATATGGTGACAATTTTGTCCAGTATGTTCCAAGGAAACTAGACAGCCCTTGTGGAAATTGGATTTAAAATTGTTATACACACATAAATTCTAATTTAAATAGAATATTTCCTGTGAAATGTTGTGAAATCATTATAATGCTATGTGATTTCATAGTTGATATGTGAAATACAATTTCGCCTATTATATTTCATGGAGTCATCACTAAATATTATGTGATAATATTTGAGGAATATTCTAATTTAATTAGAATGAAAGGGGATCATATGTGGCAAGATTCTAATTTAATTAGAATCATAATATGTGAAATATTTGAAAGTGTGGGGGTGCCTAGTAGCCTCTTATGTGTAATGGGGTACCTTACAATCATTTTGAAAGAAAATAAAAATATTGTTGCAAAATGTTATAAATTGATGGCCCTTTAAAAATATTAAGGATGGTGAATTAAGTGGAGGCTATATTATTTGCTATTGAGAGCAAGTTTTGTGAATTATTAAATTTTGTATTGCTTGAGACAAGCATTATGTATATATGAAAGTTTAATCATATATCTAGCATGGAGATAAATATGTTTAATATGATTTGTGGATGTATATTTATTTTGGTATAAATATGCATTAGTATCATGATATTATTTTTTAATGTGAATGACACATTAGTTATAATGCTTTGTTGCTTCAAATTTAATTTGAAAGCATGGACAAATCAAATGTGATTTTGGATGTTGAAATTATAAAGGAATAGAGATGTAAACAATATATGATGAGAAACGTTGTTGAAGTTTGGTTTGACTTTGAGAATTATTGTGTAAATATTCGTTATGATGCTAAAACATTATTTGAAGTGACATTTGCAGCTCAATTTGTGTATGCACAAATTTAAAGAATTTGTTGCATTAGTAAATATTAATCCATGTGATATAGCTTATGCTATATAGAGATTGAGCATATATAAATATGCATCATACGAGAGAAATAAAATATTTGAGAGATATCATAAATATTAGTATCATGAACAGTAGATTCCCGTTGTATTGAGATACACGGATGTAAATTAAACTTCAGTTTTATATGAGAAAATCCACTATGATTATTCACCTTTAATGGTGGTTGAAATAATTATTATATGAATTAGAGTTTATTACTCTGAAATTGAATGATATTATATGCCTAAGTTGTTGAAAACTTATTGGCAAATTTTTTGTGTGAATCCGACTTTTATGTCGATGAGTTGTGATTGCCAAATGGCAGTATCCATTGTAGATAGAACAACGGTACCAGTAAATATCGTTTGAGATACAATTTGATATAGCATGCTACAAAACTATGGAGTTATCTTAATCGATTTTGTGAGATCAAAATTGACCTAGTGGATCCATCAACAAAACCCCCAGGGAAGAAACAAATTATTGAAATATCGAGGGGAATGGGACTTAAGCCAATTTGAAATTAACAGTGATGGTAACCCAACCTTTGTGATTGGAGATCCCATGAAGAAGGTTCATATGGGTAAGAACAAGTCACTCGTTAGTTCTGCTAGCACTAAATTATTTTTAGTCCCTTCCTATGATATGAGAAAGTGCTAGAATGCATTGTTGGAGAGGTTGAGCAAAGCTCTTAATGATTTCATAGTCCTTATGGATGATATATTCATTGCTGATATATTTGATGAAATCACCTAGATGAATGTGAAGTGGGGCCGCTTCTATGAGACCGTGGCAAAGTCTCTAGAGCATTCATTGAACACCAGGCACGCGCACGGCTGTTTAAAGCGCAAAACCGCAGTTAACAGCAGAAAATAGGGTATATTCTGACTAATAAGGCCTCTATTACACAACAAAGATTTGTTGGTTCATAGAAACGTACGTTTCACTGACATCTCTGTGTACTAAGAATTATTAGTCTAGGTCTGGTTCATAGTCGAAAGACACTAGATTCGAAACGTTTATACTCATCTTGTAAACCAAATGAGCAGATGATAGTTGTCTTTTAACACACATGTGGGGGATTGTTGGAATTATATGCGGGTGTGTGTTAAAAGGAAGAGGAAGTTCCACTTTGTGTAAAACAAGGAAGGCATGAAGTCCCACATTGCTTGGAAGAATGAGGGCCTTGTCATATGGAACTTATAAATACAATCCTCCACTATTGAGGAAAATCCACCAAGCTCTTGACTAAGTTTCAGAGCTCCTTTCTTCTCTTCCTCTTTGCTTCCTGCTCTTTATTTTCTGTTGTTCTGTTACCTTGCTCCGGCAAGAAGAGTCTGTTTAATCCTGGGGAGTTGCCGACTTATGGCGGAATAACTCTTAAGGACAGTGTCCTTAGACACGACTCGGATTAGTTATTTTCCTAAATATTGTTATTATTTTCCTATAATCTAAGAGTTATGCTGCAACTCTTTTTACTTGCAGATGTTACTGCCAATAGTATGATTACAACGTTGCAGAGGAGCTTGAAGATCCACTGATGTTCAAGTGCAATTTTACAACATTTCAATCCCTCAACAATCCCCTACATCTCTACCATTTTCGCGTTACAGAGACTAAGCTTACGAGAGAATCCTCCTAACCATTCTCATTGATCCCCTCTAATTATGCCTCCACATCTTGCTGAGCCAGATGCAAGAGCAATTCCATTTGTGTTGATTTTACACCAACTAGTTCCGGTTTTTGCCATTTCACTAATTGTATCTCAATAGTTCCCCTCTTCTCAAGCCTATCATCCCATTTCTAATTATAATGCTCTAGATATTGCATGACTTACATACCTTCTGCAGGTGGACGTTTGAAACCAGCATCGTGGACCTGAGCATTCCTCTAATTCCATAATAACTAGCAAGTTACTGCAAATTCTTCAACCCAGGTATGAAAAATACGCTTCCTAAGTTGTGATTAGTAACCTATTTCCAGACATTTACTGCTAAGTGACAATCCCTTACTGCTAAGTGAGGATTTCTGCCATAATTCCCACACAATACTCATACCCACAACTCATTTGGACATGTTTTGGCACGCCATAACAACTTACAAATGAAAGCTTCATTCAATTCTCTTAACGATTTGATATTGGTCCCCCTCAGACTTGGGTTTAACATGATCTCCAAGTTACAACATGACATCTTCTATCTCCCCCTGCTCTCTCCAAATGAATCTTCTTTGAGCCTTCTCTATGTCTTCCAGAACACTTAGGGGCAAGCTATCATGTTGCATAGTATATAGGGACATTGGTCCTATCACAGAATTGACTAAGGTAATTCTCCTGGCCAGCAAGAGGCTGTTTGCTTTCCACCCCCTGAGCCTTCTTTGAACCCTTTCTACAATGCTCTTATATTTTTCCTTTCTCTTCTTTGGATTTGCAATTTCAGCTCCAAGGTACCTCCCAGATCTTTAACCTCTTTAAACATGCGTAGACCACAAATCTCCTTTCTTGCCTAATTGGTTACGTTGGGAGAGAAAAAATTTACGTTTTTCTCTATCAACTGTATGCCTTGACATTTCGCCAAATTCCTGTAAACAAATAAGGATAGTTTCTATTTGGTTAGTACTAGCCTTTGTAAAGAGGACGAGATCGTCAGCAAACATCAAATGAGATATGATAGGTCCTTTACGACCCGCTCTCATGCCTTTCCATTTTTTCTCTCTCACTCTATCTAATATAAGGTGGGTAAGTTTTTCCATGCCAAGTACAAAAAGATAGGGGGACACCGGATCTCCTTGCCTCAGCTTGCTAGAGAGGCTAAACTCATCCATTTTTTCTCCTTACCATAGGATACTTGTCGAAGTTGTAAAGACACAGTTCATAATTCTTCCTCTCATCTGAGTAGGACATCCTAAATCTAATAAAACCTTATCCATAAAATCCCAGCTGATTTTGTCATACGCTTTCTCCAAGTCCACCTTGATTGCCATATATCCTTTTCTTCCTTGTTTCCTTCTCATCAGGTGTATCATCTCATTTACAATAATTATATTGTCATGTATAATCCTTCCTGGTACAAAGCTAACTTGGTAAGGAGAGATTACCTTTGCCATGATTCTTTTTAGCCTTTTAACCATGATTTTGGTCAGCACTTTATATACCACGTTGCCTAAAGATATTGGCCTCAATTGAGTAACTTTTTCTGGTTTCTCCACTGTTGGGGTTATGGTGATTATAGTCTTATTCACCTCCCTAATGTTCTCTGTACAATTCCATAGCTTCTAGATAGTTCCAGTCACACTTCTTCCCACAATTTACCAATTCTTTTGAAAGAATTTAGCTGGGAAACCTTCTCAGGAGCCTTCATTCCTCCTATAGAGAATACTGCTTCCTTGATTTCCTCTTCTCTTAATGCAGCATCAACTTCCCCCATTCATCGTTGTCAACTTGAGGCCACCCATGTCTAGTAATGCTCCACTTCCTATTCTTTTTCTCTTCCGTAAATAAAGCTTGGAAGAATTTATTAACCATATTCCCTACCTCCGTTTTCCCTTCAACCCAATTATCTTCTTCATCTTTGAGCATTAGGATTTTTGATCTCCTCCTTTTGATATTTGTTTTTTTTATGATAGTAAGATTGAATTAATCATATTTTGTCAAGTGAATTTGTAACTTTTTGAGGGAATTTTGGTCATATTGTTGGACTTTTATTGGGTTCAAATGCATTAAATATGATTAATGACAATTATATGAAATTAAATCTAATCAAGGTTAAATGATCATATTTTAAATCATTTCGTTAAATGATTGATTTTAGAACCTTTAATGCTACTTAATATCAATTATCATTGTAGGCACCTATGGAAGAATTGGACTTTCAATTGCAATATGCATCATCCATTTGCTCATCATCCAATGACCAATTTCATGAACCCATTATTCCACCTCTTATCACTTCCTTTCATTGATCCAGCCCACCTCATTCATTTCTTTGGGCCTTTATTATCCATTTACGAAGGAGGCAGCCACTGTTCACTATGGAAGAATCCATTAATTCCATTTGATTGAGGGAAGGAATTTTGGGGGGGATTTCATTTGTCAATTCCAATCCACGTACACACAGGATTACGCAGAGGGAGCTGCCACTTCACCCATTAATTCCCATTCCTTTCTCAATTCAGCCGCTGACCATTCGCACATAGCAGCACCGCTCAGATTCATTCCTTCTTCCATTCATTTCATCCTCTCACACCGCCACTACCTCCTTTCATTAACTCACATCTCCTTAAGCATTTCATTCACCCATTCACAGGAATCATCCATCGCATTCCAGGAGCTGCATCACCATCTCACCATCGCTCGCTGCATCGTCACTCCAGCTGGTTCATA
Source organism: Vachellia pachyceras (assembly GCA_025593235.1). Lineage (NCBI taxonomy): Eukaryota > Viridiplantae > Streptophyta > Magnoliopsida > Fabales > Fabaceae > Vachellia > Vachellia pachyceras. Next base: position 7,316 of record JANTPZ010154978.1, read on the forward strand.
TTTCTGTTCGGCATATCCCAGACTTTGTCGACACCATTCCCGCCATCATCAGACGCCCAACTTCTTCCGTCACTGTTCAGAGATGATGATGGCTGTGTTTGGATGATTGAAATTGTTGATGGCAATTATTGGCTAATTTCATGATTCTCTAATTCAACAACAATGGCACGAACTTGAGTCTTCAAAGGGGAGTTTTAGTTACTTTAATTTCCTATCCAATATTTTTTTAACAATTCCTAGGTCTTAAGATAGTTTCTCTAATTATTGGAACAATTTCAATTGTTTAACATTGTTTATTTTGGAGAATATTGTGACTGGAATTATTGCTTGGCAATTTGATATTGGACCAATTATAGCTTTAATTTCAATTATAATTTGTGGTATCACATTGTATTGAATTTAGAGTGAATATTTTGTGATTTTCTAAGGTGGCTTAGAATTTTGGATCAAATAATCTTTTGCTAGCTTTAATTCTATTTGAATTTCAAAGTTACAATTAAGCAGTGGTTTATTATCCTTAATTCCTCTTTACTATTCTGGTGGCAGTTAGTAAATTGGAAGTTTGAAAAATATTTTGTGGCAATACGAGGTGGTTCGGTTGTTGGATTAAAGCTTAATTATAATTCTTTAATTCATTATTTTAACTCCCTTATCCATTGAAGTGATGATTGCCTGCGTTGTTGAGTTGGAGAATTAATTTCCATCTTCGGTTATTCATATTTCAAATATTTTCAGTTGTTTCACTTGTTTTCATATTCAAAAATACCCAAAAAGAAGTATTTTAATTTTAGTTTAATTAATAATATCCATATAAAATTTCCTCCAACTAATTTTCAATTTGAGTTACTCGCATTTAATTACTAGGATTTCATTTCGTTTTATCGGCTCCTTAAAGTGAATACGACCCGGATTGGTGCTATACTACATTAATTCGGTTAAAATCTTTGACGCGGACTTAGACGACTAAAAGTTCGCTCGTCAAAGATGTGTTCCTGTCTCCATCGCTTAACCACTTTGTCCTTGTTTTCTGGTATCACAACATCTCCTCCTGAGCAAGAACCTCCAGTAGCTCATCGTTTAACTCCTGATCCAGTTTGTCTAGATATGGCTTATCTCTTGAATGGTTACCACTTTGTATCCCTGCCAACCGTCTAAATAAGGCATTCTTTTTCTCTCTAATGTTACCAAAAGTGTGTTTATTCCAATGTTGAAGAGTGCCCTTCAATTCTTCTAGCTCATAATGGGTTTCTTTCTTTCCATCCCAAGTAGATTTTAGCATATTCTTGAAACCTTTATCCATTAGCCAACTTGCTTCGAACCTAAACGGTCTAGCTTCTCTTACACCTTTTTCATCTTCTAGATACACCTGTAGAGGATGGTGATCCAACTTCAATATTCTAGGACCTACTAGAACATGAGCCTCGTGGAACACATTACTCTACTCTTGTTACAAATAGCCCTGTCAAGTCTTTTATACATCCTTTAAGGAGGGAAAACCTTAGGTCCTCTCCAATTGTATTTTGGTCCCCTAGCTCCCAGATTAATGAGATTGCATTTCTCCATGTTTTCCCTGAATTTAATGCATTTATGGACATTTACTTCCTTCCCTCCTCTTTGATCTAATACCTCACTAATGTCATTAAATTCTCCAGCCAATAGCCACAATTTACCTCCATTTCCTTCCAAAAAGTTCCCCTCTATGTTTCCCTGGGACTTGCATATACAGCAGTGAACAACCACATCCCCTTCCCCAGACCTACTATTTCACAGTGTATAAACTGTTTATGGGGTTTTAAAATCCTCAGGTTGATATCCTCCTCATTCCATAAAATCCATATACCCCCAGACATACCTTGGCCTTCATCAATAACACCAAATTTAAATCCTAGCTTCTTCAGCACTTTTTGAGTAGTATCTTTATTACTCCTAGTTTCAAGGATCACAACTATCTTGGGATTGAATTTTCTAATATATTCTTTAAATGCAGGCCTATAAGTTTTGCAATTGCACCTCTTGCATTCTAGGTAAAAATCATTGGCAAAAGACAAAATTTAGAGTAGTCTAACTTTAGATACTCAAAGGTACCTTCCTTCTGGACTTCTTTCTCGCCTCCTATCCATGTCATCTTCACTCTATTGATTTCTCCCATCATAAGAGCATTCTTGGGCTTGGCTACATTTGATCATTGCCGTAGGGCCCAATTCTTGTATTGCACTTAACTGGCCCAATCACCGCCTCCTCTCTTATGCCTTGTAGATCCTCCATCAGGATCCCCTTACTCAACCCCTCGTTATTTCGTGGATGCATAATGTCAAACCCAAAACCACTCCCCGTACCGCGCCCACTACTTCCTCACTTTTATGACCCCTATTTACCCACTTAGCCCCATTTTCGCCCCAACTCTCCCCCTACATTATCTCTCTCTTTTCCTCTCTCTATCACTTTTCCCCTTCAATGTCCTATTTATTTTCACTCCCTCATATCTCCAAAAGTACCTATCACATATGTCCTTACTCTTCAATATACATCTCCTTTTGTCCCTTATCTTTCCTCCTTATACCACTAGCAACACTCTCCCTTCTCCTTATCCCTACCGCATCCCGAGAAGTCACCATCGCAGTAGTTTTCTTACTATCTGCTCTTAGTAGTTTTTGATTTTGACTTTTCATTCTATTGGATATGTTTTGAAGTGGTCTACGGTCTGTCTCCATCCTCTCTCCATCCATACTATCTCTTTTCTCTGTTTCTAATACCACAAATCTAGATGTAGTCTCTAATTGCTTTTCTCATATCATACCCTTTTCTGACGTCCCCTATTAGTCCTACCTTCCTTTGTACTCAAGTGTTTCCCTCTTCTTGGTTCCTATGCAATCATCCATCCTCCGTATACACTAACTGGAGCGCTCACCGGAACTGTGTTAATTGTTCTTCTACCCTCGCTTGTTTCATTTTTTGACATAGTTGTTCTCCCTTGGATCTATTTCCTCTGAGCACAATGCTCTAAATCATGCCCAAACCTTCCACATTTGAAGCAAATTAGGTTTAATCCTTCATATTCTATCTTTAGCGGGTGCCCATCAATTGTATACGATGGAAGCAGAGGCGCCTTGACATCTATCTCTACACACATTCTTGCATATATTGTTCTTACCCAGGTTAAAGTCATCTTATCAACCTTAATAGCCTTTCCTATTCTATTTCCCAAATAAAAGAAGAATTTTTTTTATCATAGTAATCTACTGGCAACCCAGGAAGTCTTACCCATACTACTACTCGTTGGATATCTTCTCTCCAGGGGTCTAAATTTCTCTTCCAAGTTTGTGTAGTTAAATAGTGATTCTGAACCAGCCATGGACCACCTTCTAGTGTAAAAAGATAGTCATCAGGATTATTAATTAATCCAATCATGAAGCCGTTCCCTATTACTGATAGTTCCACCTTCCCCCTTTCCCCCATATTGTATAGAGTTTCCTCTTCAGACTTAGATATCCCACAAAGCCTCTAAGAATTTTAATTATCAAGGATTTTTTTCCAGAATTTCTCTAACCTTTTCTTCTCTTCTTTAGAAAATCTATATTTGGTCCATTTTCTATATCTATGATACTAACCCCTCCAGTCATATCTTCATCTCCGCTTATCAATAAGTTTCCATCCCATTCTTCTATTTCATCATCCTCCACGTCCTGGTCAAGCCCGGCTCCCCTGCAACTTCCTCTCCATCTTACAGCATCTCGATAGGAATTTTTTTTGTGTCGTCTTCTCTATCCTTTCCTCTTCAATCATCCACTCTTCCTCTCTCAGTTTCAGCAACATTTCACCAGTAAAACAACCTTTTTTCCTTGGTATTTTCCTTATTGTCCCTGAGCTTGACTCTCCACTGTCCATATCTTGCATCCCATTTCCCCTTGTCCCTTTTTGGCATTTGGCATAGTGGTGCTAACCCCGTCTACCCCCTGGCCCATCTATAGGACAGTTAGGCGGAAGCGTCCGATCTAAGCTCATAATTTCACTCATCGAAAAATCAGAGCTTCTCTCACTATATTCTCTCTCTATTCTGAGCCACCCCTTTTATCATTTTACAACTAACATATTCAATCATTACCACCACCTCGGGCATTTACTTTCACTGTCTCCTTGTGGTACACTTTAGTTTCTGCCTCCTTGTTCACCTCACCCATAGGGTTCAAATTCTCATGATTGCCTTCTTTCTTTATATCTTCCACCTTCTGAATCTCCTTCCTTATGTAACAACAGGAACCACTTTATGATGCTTCGAAGTTTTTCAAATACTTGTAGTTTCACCTTTCAGCATCTTAAACCTAGATAAGTATTTCTTGTGTCTATTGATTACCAAGTTTTATACAAGTCATAAAGGTTCACAGGATCAGAGAAAAAAAATTTTATTTAATCCTTTTTATAAATCACTTCATTAAATTTTTTATATCAATGTACAATTCTACACTTTATTTTTACGTGTTGATTATACTTTTATGTGTTATAGTTGATATTAAATAAAGATAAATTAAAATATTTTAAATTTTATATTATAGTTAATATGATTTAAAAATATTTTTTATCATTATTAAATATTTTAGGAATAATTTATAAATAAAATTGGATGCGTATTTCGATATTTCCTTAAGTCCATTTGGTACGTTGGAATTAATTTTGATGAAAATGAAAATTAATACGGATATGGAAATGGAGATGGAGATGGAAATTGAATTTAAAAGTAAATTTGGTATGCTATAGAAATAGAATCTAATTTTTATATAAAATACTAAAATTCCCTTTTAAATTAAAAAAAATATTTTTCTTAATTTGATGAACCCAAATGTCGAAATTACAGAGGAAAGACCAGCAACCTTGGTTGGGAAACGATGAGCAGCAACCTTAGCGGTGAGACAGAGAGATTGAGAGAACTCTGAGGAAGTAGTTGCAATCTTCATCAATTGAAGACTGGCTCGTATCCTTTGATGATTGAGATTGAGAGCATCTAGGTTCATCAGATGATAGGCTCGTCTTCTTTGATAGATAGGCTCATCACAATCTCTTTCTGGAACTGTTCGATTTACTTTTGACAGGTCTCAAAGATCTTTTTCTCAAATATCTAGATCGTCATATGAAGATTTTAGAACCGCAAATAGTGAGTTACCCAGTTTCACATTGGTTTCAATACAAGGAGTAGATAACACCCCAAATATACCTCAAACCATGTATCAAATGGATGATGATGACCTGACAATAGGTTCTCCAACCTAATCTGATATGAATGGTGAACCTAGAAGTATTTTTGTTATAAAAATCATTTTGAAATTTTGGTGATTGTCTTATGTATCTCCAAATTTCAAACTTACCATTATAGGTATTAGGTATTCCATCTATTTTTGTTTAAATAGCAGGAAAAATAGTTTGTTTATCCTGAGAAGAAATACAATAATCCTACCAACCTTTCAATAGTCCAGAAAATCCATAAATTAAAAGGTTGATTATTTCTTCATAAGTATAATCAAACTATGTTTGATAGGTAGTACAAACATACCCATTTCTTGTGAAAGATCTAAAATGTATTTTTCAGTTAGACCATCTATGTTCCATTCATAAATGGTATTTACGTTAAAAGATTTGATCTTTTAGGTGTTTCTTCCATAAGAACATCAGGGGGTGTCGCATTTGGATAGTAAAGTTTAGAAGGTTTTCGCCAAGAAAATTCATTAATTTGAATTTGGAATGTTGAAGAATTATTTTCAGGATTAGTGTCAGAATCTGATTCAGTTTTTTGAGAAACAACTTGTATTCTAGTAGTACTAGAAGATTAAGGTTTTTTAGGAATTGTCGAATGAAGTAGATTTAGTCTTTGTTATATCTGCTTAAATAAATTAGCTTTAGTTTTTGTTTGTATTTTTGTTCTTATTTGAGGATTGATTTCAAAAGGTTTGAACAAAGTTGTTTGAATATTAGAGGTTTGTTCTGAATTAACTGGTGGTGATTGTGAGGTCGAAGGTGTTTGGTTAATAAGACTCCAATAATATGGACATACTAGGTAGTTTAATATTTTTAATGTCTCTGGAACCAACATCTTATTCTATATTTTTAAATTTAAATGGTGTAGCGATAATAAGATGTCCTTTATCATCTACTAGTTTTGGAAATTGTATTGAAGGAGGGAAAATTGAAGAAATTGTATCTTTTAAAGGTGTGATCAAATCTCTTTTAGTAACATTGATATTTGCAAAAAAGGGATAATCTAAATTATGTTTGTGAGCATATATTTGAAACCAATCAAAAAAAGGAATGCTTATTTCACAAGATTCCAAAAATTCATAAATTCAGTTTGAACTTGGTTTCTCAAATCACCTTTGAAATTTTCATTAAACCATTTTCTTCATTATTAGACATTTTCTAAAGAATAAAATTCTCTTCGAAGATTTGATTTGTCAATTTCAAAATGATTTTTTATAACAGAAATACTTCTAGGTTCACCATTCATATCAAATTGGGTTGGAGAACCTATCGTCAGGTCATCATCATCCCTTTGATACAGGTTTGAGGTATATTTGGGTGTTATCTACTCCTTGTATTGAAACAGTAGTTAGAAAAGAATTAACTGCAGGTGTTTCAACAGAAGGAGCATAGATAACTGAAGGAATGGATCAAGGTACAGAAAAACCAGAGCACCTAGGTAACTCACTTTTTGCTGTTCTAAAATCTTCATATGAAGTTCCAGATGCTTGAGAAAAAGATCTTCAAGACCTATCAAGATTAAGTCAAAAAGTTCCAAAAGGAGATTGTAACATTCTACTTACTTGAGGCATGGGCCTTGGTACCGGCTAGGTAGCATGTTCTAAGAGCCAATCATCAAGAAGTATAATTGTTGGAATTAGAACGTGCATGCAGCGGAATTTAAAAATTTTTCTAATCCCAAATACAGATATGTTAAAGGCGTTTAGATCGAGGAGATGAAGGTGTACCTTGTGCGTTTTGACATTGTCCCTTCCTTTGCATCTGGATCTCTTCAGATTCCACAACCTTCCACGCTCTTGCTTCTGATCACGAGGAGCTGATGATCTTTCAATCACCTCCCCTATTGGTATCCACACGAATAGTCTTCAACAATAGCAGCGTGCTAGCGCCTCTTCATTTCACTCTCTCTTTACGAGTGGGATGCCTCTACTGTTCACGAGCACTCATATTTATAAAGCTCATGGAGTGCGTCATAATCCAAGATTAATCTTTTATTAATCTTGAAAAATTCAAATTTGGATTTCAAGATCAATCTTACCAATCTTGAAATTTGAAATCCAAATGATATCTCAGATTAATCTTTATTAATCTTGAAATTCGAATTTCAAGAGGATATTCAAGATCTAATCTTAATCTTGAAATTCGAATTTCAAAAAAATATTCAAGATCTAATCTTAAAATTTGAATTTCAAAAGATATTCAAGATCTAATCTTGCAATTCAAAATTTCAAAAGATATTCAAGATCTAATCTTGAAATTTGAATTTCAAAAGATATTTAAGATCTAATCTTGAAATTCAAAATTTGGAATTCAAAATGTGAAATTCGAATTTTGCAACCTTAATTTAGATTAAATTGATCTGATCGAATCATATCCATTTAATTAATCCAAATAATGAGCCAACGAATTTAATTTATCTTTATAAATTAAATTAATGCTAGTTAT
>JANTPZ010154979.1:2538-16329 GCA_025593235.1 Vachellia pachyceras
CTTGTAAATCTCAAGTTCTGAGTAATACGATTCTCGCATTCTCCAAGTTCTCTAGTTCTTCCTTGCCTCAAGCTTTCTCTTCTCCTCAACTTAGCCAAGCATCCTCCTTTCATCCAAGTTAGGCTTACTTAGCAACATCCAGAGCAAGGTTGTTAAGTGCCGCGCGGGTCGAAAGATTAGCCCCGTGACATGAGGCTCCCTTTCCACACATATACATATTATTTCATCTAATATCTATATAAGCCATACACCCTTTTTTTTATTTATATTATAGATGTATTAGTGATGGGCCACGTCCTCTTTCTATATTATATATATATATTCTTTATAAAGTATTTTGTTATCATTTAAGATTTCTTTAATTTATATGACTCACATTTAGATAAATTATTTTTGATTCAAGTGATTATTTAATAAATTATATTTACCATAGGTATTATTTCAAAATAACAATTAAATCTTTTACATAGATAATTGTTTCCTAAAAATAATTAAATTCTCTAAATAAATAAAAAAATAAAAAATAGGATGTTACAACTTGTCATCCTCAAAAGGCAGTGTATGCGAAAAGGTCCAGTATTTTCAAGGATTTTGTAAATTTTTCTCATCCGACCTTATTCTTCCTCCACTCCAGCCAATCCCCATCATGCATATAAATAGACCACTGACAAAGCTCAGTCTTCATGCACAACACAGCCAACCTTTCACAACTTATCTTCATATAAACTGAGCTACTTGGTTTAATTTGCACGTAGCCATATATATATATATAATGGAGTTGATCGCAAGCATGGTGGCAGAGAAGCCAGTAGTAATATTCAGCAAGAGCAGCTGTTGCTTGAGCTACTCCATTAAGTCACTGATAAGTGGCTTTGGCGCTAATGCCACTGTGTATGAGATTGATCAAATAAGCAATGGGAAGCAGATTGAGACTGGATTGATTGAATTGGGATGTCAACCTAGCGTCCCTGCTGTGTTCATAGGCCAAAAGTTCATTGGTGGTGCCAACCAAATCATGAGCCTCCATGTCAGGAACGAGTTACCCACTCTGCTCATGAATGCCAAAGCCATTTGGATTTGGAACAAAAAGTGATCTCTGTATACCCCGTATGCTGTGTCATTGAACGTTATAAACTCCAGGCATAAGCATGCTTAATTTCTATCAACTTATCTCTGTACTTTTATATTTTGCTTCTTCCAGCTAGGCAATACAGGCCACCACCATCGATTGTATTACTTATATATGCAAGGAGAGTTGCATGCTTACTCAGTGTTTATTCTCTCTGATTTATTTCCCGTACGTCCTCATCTCCTTCCATCTCATCATCTTCTTATTCTTATGGTTTGATTCTGATACTTAAACCACAGTGTGCTTTTGATTGATTCTGCAATCTGCACTCACATATGATGACACTGCTTGATCATATTATATTGGGAAAAATCACTATGAGATCCAAGGAAGTAATATAATTACCAAAAATTCTTATCACAACTTAGCAGCATGCAGTATTGAAAAGTTCTGGTACAAGAATGACAATAGGTCTATGGCTATTCATTTTCTGGATTTTTTTGATGATTACATTTATTCTTTGGGACTTGATAGTGATTTTCCTTATTGTATTTCTGATAATTATAATTAATATAATAATGAAGGACAGAATACTGATATAATAACGACAAAACTCCTCGCAATTGCATTCTTGTTTCATTTTTCTTTCTTCTGCACTGCCAAGTATAGCCTAAGACGGAGGAAGAGAAGCAATAATAATCCGCCATGATGATTTGATGCTTTGGATATCGTAAGTGAACAACAAACCAGCGAAACTTTTGCCTTAAAGTTGAGCCGTTTTATGATAATTGAAAGAACAGACAACAGATCCGTTGAGGGGCTTTCCCAAGCTTGAGGCACATGGCAAATTCTGTGGCCACAATATTACGTACTATATTGTCTGCATGTGAACAATGTTATCATGCAATGCATTGGCTTCCAAAGATAAAGTAAGATCTTCTTGGATGCGTATAGCTGCTAAGAGAGATCATATCCTGAAACTTTCTTTGATCAAAGGCCAAGGAATCTCTTTTTCTCTCTGTTTTTCGTTCACAGTATATATACTGCTGATATAACGACAGAGTTTGCTGACATGGCTGCGCGAGATCTCTTGCACCAAACTATCAACTAAATCCAGCTTTATTAGTCCACTAATGCTTATCCAACGCCATTTTTAATATTAACAATGGGAAAAAGGTCGCCGAAAGCAGCATTTTAGTTTTATGGTCAAAGTTGCTAGCTTATTACATTGCTCGTCTAGTAAAGACTGACCTGTAAAATAGATTTTGATCTTTCTTTGAGACTTTTGCTTTGATATCAACAATTTCCTCGTAAGTTTTCCTCAAGATATTTGGTCAAAAGGTGCCTAGGAAAAAGTTGGTGATTTTGGGTAATTAAAGGAGGATGCTCCACGTAAATCTGAATCCGAAGACATAAACAATATCCTAATAATTCTTGTTTGGTACGCATGAAAGGGATCTCAAAGAAGAGAGAATTAAAAAGAAATTTCAGTATAAGTAAAGCAGGCTCCCTTAACTTTAGTTAAAGAGTGAGCTTTTAATTTTCGACCATAAAACCAAAAGTCTGTTCAAGTTTGTCCTAATTCATGAGATATTTTGACTATTTTACCTTTTGTTTATCTCAAAGAACCCTAGCTAGCCTTCACTCATTTTTTTAAATATTACATCTGATATTTTAAAAAACTTTAAGTTCATGCTTTTTATTTACTAAACACATCTTAGCTATCCTTGGCATAAAAATTAAAAATGGCCTAGAAGCCTCCCGCGTTACTTTCCATTTTCTTGGGAAAAGACGACTTTATTATACCAACCCTCACCTCGCTACAGCATCATCCGTGAACCCTGATATACAATGATCAAAAATGGAAAAAAATTGGAACCTTTTTTTGTTTCAACTAATTAACCTCTGGGCCAGAGCAACAGAAAAGCATTTTTTTTTTCCCACTCAGCTTTGGAAACTTGGGACTTGAAGCGAATCTTATTAAGGGAAGAAAAGTTTCTCCACGGTATACCCAATATGATAAACCCAACTTGCCTCTCCAACTAATTAATCGGATGCTCCCAGATTTCAATAGTTAAAGCAAAGTTCGATTGCATTATTAGTGATTAGGTTACATGCATGCATGTGAACTTAATTTGGCAAAGCCAACAAAAACGTATAACCCCAGTGAGAAGTCTTAATGCCTAAAATCATGCTTTCAATATTAATACTGTACACTGTGGCTCCTCATGTTAATTGTACATTACAATTTGATAAAGTCTATTAGCTGAACAGTATTAAGTTAATTGCTTAGTTATTGTGCACTTTGCTTGAAGTCGCGGTCAAAGCTTAAGCTTAGATGTACGGGTTGCTATAGAGTCATATAAGTATGAGGTGTAAGCATTTGATTAAATAGATCCAGTTCATTTTCATATTTTCCTCTCTAAAATTTGTGGGGTTGGGTTCTTGGCTTGAAAAACTCTATCAAAGTTTTAGACTATGATTAAAAGCAGAGTGTAAATACTTCAATTTATTAGAATGAGTTAGTCTCTGACGACAACATAATGAAAGGGTTAAATTTCCGTTGGGAGAGATTGTAACAACCCTGTATATAGAAATATGATCCAGTAGATGGTATAATATTCAAGTAGTAAAATAGCCGATTACAATACAATATAGAGATAGAAGTCTCAACCACAAAGGATTGCCAGAGAAGGAAATTACAGAGTCAAAGGGGAGAGGAGAATACTGGAGAGGGGAAGAGAGTTCATAATATCCAACCACCCTTTCTCTATGACCTAATAGTTATTTATATTTGCCTGCTCCTTATGCCTTTGGTGACGTGTTCTCTAAATCTTTCTCATCCTGCCCATGTGCTCCTGGTTTGGGCTCTCAATTGGATCACTTTCAAGGCCCATTTCTCTTGGAATTGTTACATTACTCCCCCCATTGAAATGGACCTTGTCCTCAAGGTCACAAGAAAATCTGTAAACTATGAAACAGTCAAGTCTTTCAATACAGGTTGGGTCATTCCAATTAGGCAAATTAGAATGTGAAAGAGCCATAAAAGTGAGGTTGGACAGTTTGATGACAGATCCATGTTCACAGTTCCAATAGTTATAATAACAACTACTATAGGACCCAGAATGATCATGTCCAGTGTAATCTTTTCCCTGCAGTAGTAATTACCCTTGAAATAGAGTGTTCCAGAATTGGAGCTAGAAAGTGTCAATCTGTAATTGGATTTGGCTTGCAAGATCCAATCAAAGAAATCTACAATCTTGGTCATTTGTAGTCCGTTCAGATGCACATGAATACTTTGAACTTCATAATTGTGATGATTGTGATGATAGCCGGTAAGTCCACAATCAGTCGAAATATGATAACAGTTATCCCCTCCAAGTAACCAAGTGAAACCTTTTTTCAAACAAGTACATAGTAACTCAAGAGGAACGACTTCTTGGAGGAGAGAAAAATGGAAGATGTCTTTGGTGAAAGAGACAATAATAAAAATGACACCACTAGGATCATAAATGAAACTGAGGTCCAACCAGTGGCTTTCTGGACTCCAATGCTTAACCCAAAGCAAAATCAATGATCCAGCAAAATGATCTTTTCGAATGCCCTTCGGGTTTTTACTCAACTTATAGTTCATCATTTCATAGTTTCCCCAAAATAAATATGTAGTCAAAGCATCAATGCCCATCCAAAACTTGATGATAATATTATCAAATAAGTCCAGTAACCTTCTCTCAAACTCTATTTGACTTAGGTAGTTAGCAAGTAGAGCTTCTCTGGATGGTCTTACAAAAAGAAAACCAGAATTAGGAAGAAAGAGTCGCTATATGAAAATATTAAGTGCAAACCTTACAATAGTGTAATCCCTCAGCCATGCAGACTCAAAATCTTGATCAAAATTTGGAGTTTCGAAGAAGAAAGCTGGCCAAGATGTGACATCAAGAGTTAACCTCTCATTTCCTCTTGCAATTCCCATGTCAAATACCATAATGGACATTAAGCACATGGATGGAATATCAAGACAGAAGTAGCAACTTTTAGTGGTTGATATTGAGAAGGTTTGGAAGCATTTTATCAAGCAGTCGATATGCACCTCAAAGGTGGGATTGAAAATGCAATGTCTATCCAAAAGGAAGAAGGCAATGAAAGCATGGTGAGTCCAATCAATATCCACTACCATATTGCAATTCACATAGTAAAACTTCATCGAATGGCATGTACCAAGATCAAATACCAATACCAGTAGTAGATCATTCTCAACCCATGGAAGATCCAATGTATTACTACCACAATACACAGTCATATCAACACTAATAATATTGTGTTTCAATAAATAATAAGCGATAGGACTGGGATCGAACACCAATATAATTTGCAAGCCCGGAATAAGCCTTCAAAAGTTAGTAGAGCTGTGAAAAACAATCACCCATATCTCATAAAGTTCTACAGAATCATAAGAAATAGCATACAAAAATGCATTGAAAACCCCATCGAGAAAGTACTCAAATAATGCAGAATTTTGTAGATCCTTGATGACAGAATTGAACACAAGAACCCCAATATCATAGTTGATCCCTCCCTGTTGGATCATGTCAGAAAGCAACACTCTCAAACCAGTAGGAAGGTAAAGTGTTTCCACAACCAGAGGAGTTTTGACTTCAAAACTCTTGATGGTGGTGAGGATCTCTTTATCCACCAATGCACGCTCTAGTCTGAGTGGTTTCATAGCATTCACAATGGAGAGGTTGTCGAATTTCTTACCGACATCCCTAGACCCACCATCTCCAACCACACTGTTTTCTAAATTAGCATGTCCTGACCCATTCTGGAAACTTGAACCCGTTTTAGACTCCATGGGGTCGCTCGCCCGAGCTTGTGTGGTCCGCTCTATCGCTGCAATGTTAGGGCTCGGCCTTCGCTGCAATGTTTTGGCTTTGGGTCCCTCTTCGCTTGACTTTGCAGCTGCGATAACACTCCCGTGCTTGCGATCTGGAGTTGCTCAAAATGATGATTCATCTTATCCAGTGACTTCGCCATCGTCTGCAACAATGCGTCCATCTGGTCTAAACGTACATGATGTTTTGGAATCAGCTGCGCGAGTCCTCTATATAATCATTCATCTTCTTCACTTCCGCTTGTAAATCTTTCAAACATGTGTTTTCAGCCATGGAAAGGTAGAAGTTCGCCTCTCAATGACCTCTCAATGAAAGCACCATTTGTAACAACCCTGTGTATATAGAAATAGGATCTAGTAGATGGTATAATATTCAAGTAGTAAAATAGCCGATTACAATACAATACAGAGATAGAAGTCTCAACCACAAAGGATTGCCAAAGAGGGAAATTATAGAGTCACTAAAGAGAGGAGAATACTGAAGAGGGGAAGAGAGTTCTCTATGACCTAATAGTTATTTATATTTGCCTGCTCCTTATGCCTTTGGTGACGTGTTCTCTAGATCTTTCTCATCCTGCCCATGTGCTCCTGGTTTGGGCTCTAAATTGGATCACTTTCGAGGCCCATTTCTCTTGGGATTGTTACAGATAGTCAATGACAAGTTCTGAAAATTGACAATAAATTTATGCTGTTGCTTACTAGTTATTGAGAATTTTTCGTGCCTATATTCTTTTTTCGGGACATCATTGTTCTCCCCTTTTCCTCTTTCTTCAGCCGAATTTCAAAAGTCATCGATGAAATTGTTACCGAGGTCATGAATTCTCTGCGTCAACTAGAATATGTAGTGGAACTAGTTGGGATGCAATCTCGTGTAGCTGAAGTTGAAAAGCTTTTGGGTTTGGGTTCAGATGATGATGAAGTTGGAGTACTAGGCATTTGCGGTATGGGTGGACTAGGCAAATCAACTCTTGCTCAAGTTTTATACAGATCCATCTCTTACCGTTTTGATGCTTTCTGTTTCATAGAGAATATGAGTCAAATTTTGCAAGATGATCTACCTCTAATGGAGATTCTTTATCAAAACTTGGAGATCAAAGATCCAGAAACTTGGACGCCAAACCAACGCAGGTTTCTTACTGTTCTTGATGGCGTTGATCATGTAGAAAATCTTGAAGCACTGAACTTGCTTCTGAAATCCGAATGGTTCGATAGAGAAAGCAGAATCATCATTACAACTAGAGATGAACGAGTCCTTCGAAAGTGTGAAGTGGAACGTGTTTACAAACCTGAATTATTGAGTGAGCATGAAGCTCGTAAACTCTTTTGTATAAAAGCTTTTGGACGTATTGATCCAGAAAGTGGATATGACGAGATGACAAATAGTGTGCTTGAATATGCTAATGGCCTTCCATTAGCAATTACAAAGTTGGGCACATTTTTAAGGCAGAAAAGTGTTGAGGAATGGAGAAGCGCCTTGGCTCAACTAAAAAGGATCCCTAACCATCAGATAATGGAGGTACTCAAAAAGAGTTTTGATGAACTTGATGATAAGAGCAAGGAAATATTTTTGGACATAACATGCTTTTTTGTTGGGAAAAAGGTGGATCGAGTGAAGGAAATTTTAGATAGTTGTGGCTTTGTTGATGTGGAGAATAGAATGAAACTTTTGATTGAAAAATCACTCATGATGACCAACTTAGATCGCAAAATAGAAATGCATAATATGTTGCAGGAAATGGGACGACATATTGTTCGGAGAGGATTCCCTTATGAGCCCAGAAAATGGAATAGGTTGTGGCATTTAGATGACATTGATTATGTCATGCAACAAAATGAAAGCACAGTAAGTTGATCTGATCCTTCCGGTTTTATATATAAGATTTTTTTTAGAGTTAACATAACCTTATTTACAAGAATATTAATCTTTAATATAATAGCAAGTTGACTTTTAATTTGTTAGACATACTAAGGACGTTAAATATTTTATTTAAAAATATATATTTATATTTTTCATTTTTCTTTAAACTAATTTATTCGACTCATAAATTGATACATGATCTAATTATATACATAAGAATAATGTTTAAATAGTATATTTAGCTTCTTTAATCTCCCCATCAAAAGTTAATTAGTTCTCATATATTAAGAGTCGGAGATAGTATTATTTCTCCTTTTTTTTCCTCCATTAAATTATTTATTGGTTTGCCCATTTTCTCTCACTCCCTCCTATTTCTTTTTTAAAAAATAAGTTGCATTTTTTTACTCTACTTCAACCAGCTTTTTTTATATACGTAATCCACTTATTTATTTCTTATAAATAGTAATTGAGAGAGTTTAAATGAGATAGAATTGAAGTTATCTTACTTTGTCATACTTTTTCTAGGATATGGAAAGATTTGAAGCTATATCCCTGGATTTGGAAGACTCCAGAAGAGCCACGTTGAGAATTGAAGCTTTATCATGCATGAGCAATCTCAGATTACTCATATTTCGCAACGTGAACTTTCATGGAACCCTCAATTCTCTTTCTAATGAGCTAAGATATGTCTCATGGCACAAATATCCTTTCACTAGTTTGCCATCAAGTTTTGAGCCTCAAGCACTAGTGGAATTGATCATGCCTGATAGTGACATCAAAGAATTATGGGAGGGTAAAAAGGTAATTAATGTCACTAATATTCTTTATATTATTCTTTTTTATTGCATTCCCCCCCAAAAAAACTAGGGTTTAATTAATGGGTTAATGGGCACAAATACCAAAAATACGTCCAGCATCTTATATTTTTTAGGTGCAAAAATACTCATAAATATTTAAAATGGGAGAAAATGGCATGACTATTAAATATAAGCTAACACCTTGACACATTACTTAATTATTCAAGTCATAGCTGTAGATTTCTTTTATTTGTTATGATACATATGGACTACTTGTATGAGTATCTCCTACGACATTTGAGGTGTTTATTAACATTTCATATTCACTTCTCAAGTTACTTTTACGTAAATCGAGACAAAATTTCTTTTACATACTTACCTCGGATTATATAAATCACTCTCCAAAAGCTAATGCAAACACCCCCTTGTGTCCTGAGTATTATAGCTGATACAATAATTGTCCTTACTTTACAAACAGGTGCTTCCGAAGTTAAAAATTTTGGTTCTTAGTGGCTCCAAAACTTTGGTTAAGATGCCAGATTTTGAAGGGGTTCCAAATCTTGAAAGATTAGAGCTTGAAGGTTGTACCGGATTATTGCAATTGCATCCATCTATTGCCACAATCCCAAAGCTCAAATTCTTAACTTTGAGGAACTGCATCAATCTTGTTAGTATTCCTAATATGTTATTTGGTCAACGCTCGTTGGAAATTCTAAATCTTGCTGGCTGCTCAAAGTTTGCTTACTGTTTGAGGTTTTGTCCTTGGAAGAGCTCGGCAGAAGTGAAACTACTCAGCATTTGTTATTATCAATTGTTAGAAAGAATGTTGTACTTTATTCTCTTTGTTTTTCCCCAAAATAAAAATTATAGTCGCTTTGTTTGTTGCTTTCTTCTTTACTTGCTCTGTAGGCAGGGCAAATAGAAAACATATTCTCGCGCACACACAAAGAGAGTTTTGCTTTTTATGTGCTGAGATCAACATATGACATTCAATTCCATGACGTTTGAGTGTATTTCTACTAAAATATTAGCTTTGTACTCGAATATCTAACCTACACTATGTTATTCCATTTAGGTTTCACTGCTTTAAACTCAGTTATTCTACTGGTATTTTTTATACTATTTATTATATGTTATTCGGTGTTATTTTCTCAAGATCCTATTATCAAATATCCGAGGAACCGACTTATCGGTTCAAAATTTGTGGCTATCCCTCATAACATAAGTGTCTCTTTTAGAATTTGAACTCAAGACCCATAGAGATTTAGTGGCTCAAAACTCTATGTTGGTATTTCACTTGTATTATATATGTATATACCATCTCTCATACACACAAAGGGCTTTTATCCTAATTAGGCTTTGATCTAGTTCAAAATTCGGACTAGTCAGTTATATTAGGCATGTGGAGCAGCCAGTGTCTTGTAATTTATAAAGGATGAAAAAGGCTAGGGAGAAGATAATTGACAATTGGAATTGTTTCAAGCAATATTTTAGCAAGTTAACAAAGAATGATCATGATTTTTCCGCCCGCAGTTTGCTTCCCTTTTTTAAAAACTGTCAATTAGAAAAGTAAATATTCTTATTCATTCTTCTACAACATGTACAGAGAGGAATATATACACTAAGATATCCGATATTCCCTCTAACGGTCATCGCTGTAATCATGGAACTGTATCAGCACAATAACAACTAATATCCTAAAGAATATACATCCTATAATTAACATTAATTAATGGGATATTCTCTGACACTCCCCCTCAAGTTGGTAAGTGGTAACCATGCCCAACTTGCCAATTGCTTCTTGAAAGTCTTGAGTGGAGACAGCTTTTGTAAGGATATCTGAGAGCTATTCATTAGATCTAACAAAAGGAAACTTGATGATTCCCCGGTCCAACTTTTCTCGCAAGAAGTGACGATCAACTTCAATATGCTTTGTTCGGTCATGTTGCATTGGGATTTAAGCTATCTGTACGGCTGCTTTGTTTTTACGGTATAGGTTCATGGGCCCCTTCTGTTTATATCCTATTTCTTTGATTAGG
This sequence comes from Vachellia pachyceras, assembly GCA_025593235.1. Lineage (NCBI taxonomy): Eukaryota > Viridiplantae > Streptophyta > Magnoliopsida > Fabales > Fabaceae > Vachellia > Vachellia pachyceras. The sequence goes on from JANTPZ010154979.1 coordinate 13,193, forward strand.
CTTTTTATCTAGAGTAGTTCGCATACTCCATGAGCCATGCCACGGAATGTAGCTTCGGCGCTTGACCTCAATACAACTTTCTGCCTCTTGCTTCTCCAGGAAACCAGATTTCCTCCTACAAACATGAAATATCCAGATGTTGATTTTCAGGTGGTTTGATCTCCGGCCCAGTCCAAGTCTGTATATCCCTCTACCTCTGCCTTGTCCTCATTGTTGTACAAGTCGCCTTCTGCATACCCTTCTATGATCATATTTCCATTCTTGGAAAATAACAGTCCCATGCTCGAAGTAGCTTTCAAATACCTCAGAATTCAAGTTACACCATTCATATGTTCCTCACTTGGAGCATGCATGAATTGACTTACCACACTTACTGAATAGGCAAGGTCCGAACGTGTGTGTGCCAAGTAAATCAATCTCCCCATAAGTCTTTGGTACATATATTTATTTGTTGGAATCTGATCTGGGAGTATCTCAAGCTTGTGGTTCATCTCCATAGGTGTTTCTATGGTCTTGCACTCAAGCATTCCTGTCTTTGCCAATAAGTCCAAGATGTATTTCCTTTGTGACAAGAAAATACCTTGTTCAGTGCGTTGAACTTCTATGCAGAGGATGCATTGTAGTTGTACGAGGTCCTTCATTTTGAATCTTTTCTTTAGTTGCTCCTTCAAATTCTGTATCTCCTCTTCGTCATTTCCTGTAATTATCATGTCATCTACATATACGAGCATCATTGTAAACTTGTTTGTTTTACGTCTAACAAAGAGGGTGTGATCTGCATTACTTTGCTGATACTTGAGATTCTTCATGGTAGTCATGAGCTTCCCAAACCAAGCGTGTGGGCTTTGTTTAAGTCCGTATAATGACTTTCTCAATCTACACACTTTCCCTACACTTTCTTCTGGGTACGTCAGCCCTGGGGGAATATTCATGTAAACGTCCTCATCAAGATCTCCATTCAAGAACGCGTTTCTAACATCCAACTGGAAAAGATCCCGTCCTTGATTTGCAGCAAGTGATATCAAGATTCTAATTGTGTTCATCTTGGCGACGGGTGCAAATGTTTCCTCATAACCTACTCCATGTTCAAATTCAGGATCTAAACCTGCAAGAAATATATGTACCCTGAGACGAGCCCTTGTAGCATTCATCTGTACCACTCCAGCCACTGTGTTTGCCTGTTCCCTTGTTCTAACGTCAATTTCTTGAAAAATCGAGATTAGCTTATTATAGTAGGCAGATAAAGAACGACCATTTTGTCGTGTAGTGAAAGACTGTTAATTTAATTCAAATAATACCGTTTCATCTGAGTTGTCATAGAACGTACATGCAAGGGCTTCCCAGATTTCATTTGCAGTTGTTAGGTGTATAAATCGTTGCATCAGAGTGGGGCTCATTGTGTCTATAAGCCAGCTGCGAACCCTATGATTTTCGGTCACCCAGGTGGCATAAATTGGGTCATTTACATCTGGCTTCTTCGTTTCTCCAGTTAGATGTCCTCCTTTGTTCCTTGCCGAAATCCGCATCTCCATCAGTTGAGACCACAGGGAGTAATTCGTTTCATCCAGTATAAGGGTACTGGAAAGGATGAATTATCCTAATTTACAATGATCGTGCCAGCGCTGCCATCTGTACGGCTCTTTGAGCTTTCATCCGCCATAGTTGATGCCTTAGATGTTCAAGACTTTAGGTTTAAGCTTGTAGTTTGTCAAGCCTGCTCTGATACCATGTCAATTAGAAAAAGAAAATATTCTTATTCATTCTTCTATGGGATGTACAGAGAGGAATATATACACTAAAATATATGATATTCCCTTTAACGGTCATAGCTGTAATCACGGAGCTGTATCAGCACAATAACAACTAATATCCTAAAGAATATACATCCTATAATTAACGTTAATTAATGGGATATTCTCTGACAAAAACAGTTATTGTTTTTAAAAATAAAAAACAGAAAATTATTTTGTGTTTTGTTTTTAATAAGTTGTTTTTAAAAACAAAAAATATAAGGGAAATTTAGTCTTAGGTCCCAAATAAACAAGTTATTTAATGAATGGTCCCATGGAGGTAAATATTTAATAAGAGGTCTCAATTGACAACATGAGGTCTTTGTATTGATAACATCATTCGCTGTGTTGACAACACCTCATGTTGTCAATGGGACCACTCATTAAATATTTTCATCCATGGGACAATTCTTTAAATAACTTGCTTATTTGGGACCTAAAACTAAATTTCCCAAAATATAAACTTGTTTTTTAAAGCTAAAAGGTACAAACAAATCTTAGTAGTTTTTTTCTTTTGTTTTTGCCTTTTTTAGTTTTTTTTTTTGGAAAAAGGGAAACTTTTTATTTTCCACTTGATGGCTTTTTCTTCATTTAAGTTCTCATCAAAGATTCACCATATATCTGGTCTCAATATATTTATTTTCAAATGTAATTTTTTAAAATAAATATCCAAACATGTTTTTTGTTTTTTTCTTTTTAAAACTTGTTTCTAAAAACGGTTTTATAAAACAGTTTTAAAAAAATAGAAAACAAAAACAAACACACCTTTATGATTTTCATGTGATGAAAAAGGAAACCATTCATATTGGTCACATCATATACATTTTCGGCTATATAAGAAAGATTCGTCATCCATCTGCTTTTAAGCAAGGGTTCCATTCTTATAACAGAGCGCCTATCTAATCATACACAACCCAACGCCTTCGTGCTTGTTTGGGAATTCCGTTGGGAAAATGGATTTTTGCAGATTTTGAGGTATTTTGGGAATTTCGAGATGGTTTTACGGATTTTAAGATGGTTTTTATGAATTTCGAGATGGTTTTTACAGATTTCGAGATGGTTTTGTCTTGGCTTACGTGCACCGTTTGGGAAAATGACTTCCCAAACAGGCACTTTAGCTTAACTCACGCGATAGCTCTATTAAACATCGCTCCCAAAATTACAACTCTAAATAAGTCACATCTAGCCATCACAACCATCATATATAGCTTATATAAAATAGGGGAAAATGGTAAGCGGCTCATTTCTATTTAAACGGGTTTAAATGGTAAGCGGCTTGTTTCCGTTTCAACATGTTATTGAGTTCCAACCCCTTTGTACATAGAGCTTCCTGTTGAGAAACTCACC
>JANTPZ010154990.1:7351-18778 GCA_025593235.1 Vachellia pachyceras
GGATCCAGTTTGGTTACTCCAACCAGATTTTTAACCCCTAGTTGCAGCCATCATTACTCACTTTTAAGTGGCCAATTAGAGCAAAGCAATTGTTACACGTGTGGGTTAAATCTTAGCCGTTGATTTCAAGATTCCATCTCATCCATCCATTCCATTTAATAAGTTTTATAAATCAGATTTTTGTCTCCATTTATGCACCATTCCAACCGAATTTTGCATCTGGAAAAAGAGAGAAGAGAGCCTCCATATCCAAGAGCAAGAAGGAGGAAGAAAAGCTTGGGAAATCCTAAGGTAAGAGAGTTACTACTCATGCTATATATCAAAATCCTCCTCTCAACTTCTTTTACAACTTCCATGGATTGGAATTTTGATTTGAGCTCTCTTTCTCAAGTTTGAATGCTTAGGGTTCTTGAGAGAAAAGTGAGAAAGAGAGAGATTTAGAGCTATTCATTAATAGTAAAAGCCTCCTTGTGTTGTAAGGAGTGTTTATGATATATATATATATATATATTGTGGTTATTTGAGATTGTTTTGATGATTTTGTAAATTTGGGAAATCATGAAGATTTAGGGGAGGTGCTGCCCAATTTTCCATTTGATATAGGAGAGCTAAAAACAAGTTATACCATGCTTAAATATGATTTTGAAAATAAGAAACAAGTGTTAAAAAGGATGAAAGTTGAAAAATTCCATTTAAGGAATTTGTGTGTATGTCTCGGCCATGACTGGATTTTGGGGGAAGGAAGTTCCTTTTGATGATTTTAATGCTTCCAATGAGTCCAAAATGAGTTTTTGTGTAAGGTAAAAGTGTTCACAAGTTTGTGGAAGCATTGGAAGGCATTAGAGATAAGTTAGGGTTCTTAATGTTCTTAAGGTTCAAGAATTAGTTCAAGGGATTTTTGATTTGGTTTGTGCGTTGAAAATGGCTTGAAATTAATGGCCATGATGTTGTTGATCATGTAGGCAAGTGTTTGGTCCAAGAGGACAAATTCTAAGGTGACCAAAAGAGCTTACAAGTTGAAGGGGAAAGTTTAAGAGTAAAGGTAGCAAGACCTTCTAACTTAACTTTGTGTTATGAAATTGTATTGAAACTTTGCATGACTCATTGTATGAAAATGAAAGTGTGAATATGTGCTTGATGTGCTATGGCCATATGCATATTCATGTCTCTTGTGCACATTCATTTATTATGCATTCACACTTATTATGAACATGTCATGCATTTTATGAACTTGTTAGAAAGTTTTGCTATTGGGATTTCTTTGAAATCTCACTCTCCCCCACTAACCATTTTTAGGTGGAAGCACTCACAAAGGTAAAGAGAAAGTGGTTGATGCATGAGACAAATGTGGGTGTATAATGTTTTGGACTTTATCAAGAACATTGTGTATTTGGTTTGAATATTGTAATATGTTATGTAATGTAATGGATGAATGTACTATGGACTCTTGATAATTAGTTTATGCTTTAAGAATACCTAATTACCTAGATTAAAATGGTTAAGAAAAGTTTAGAAATCCAAATGGTAAGTTGTGAAGTTAAGAAGAGTAGAAATTTGGTTAAGGGTTGAAAGTAAAGTTAGTCATTTGCCCTACTTTACCCTGTCGTGGAACATTTCAAATGAACTGAAATTTTGTGGAAAAATAGTTCACATTTCAAACTTTAAAACAAGACCAAGATCACTGAAAATGGAATTTTGAACAGAAAGTTATGACTGTCCAAATTTGGTGAAAAATCACAGAAAATCCTGGAAAAAGGAAAATTTACCATATGAACAGTGAGTTTTCCCGAATGAATCTGCACCAACTGGATAAGTTTTTGTACAAATGAGTATTTTTCCTTCATAAAGGAATTTGTAAGCTTCAAATAGAAGTTGGAACGACTCAGTTTCAATTTTTCTGGAATTAGTTATGAATTTTCAAAGTTGGCCAGATAAACTGTGAATAGTAACTTTTCTAAAAACTAAGTTTCCAACTATATTCCATTTTGATAATTCAAGTTGTTTAAGGCCATTATTTGGTTTCAACTTATCATAATAGAAGCTAAGAGGGATAAATAAGAGGTGTTACAATTAATTTGCTGAATAAGTCCATAATGATAAAGAGTTAGAACATTTTGTGGATTGGCTCCTTTAAGAATTGAAGTTTTGTTAAAAAGGTTGTGTGGACATGCGATGATATATTGGGCTTGTAAGGATTTTTCGGTGCATGTTTTTCTTATGGCTGCATGATAGTTTGCTTCTTGGGCTTTTTATATCTTGGGCTTCTTTGGCTATCTGAACAAAAGGCTTAGAAGGCTTATGTTTGTCTTGAGTTTGGAAAGGCTGGGATAATCAGACTGTTTAGAAGATTCTCTAGTAGAAGACGGGTTGGACTGGGCTTGTTTGATTAATTTCATAAGTTCTGTAGTTGGGTCGTAAATACTAAATTTCTCCTTGTTAGGAGTAAACTCTGCCTTTGCTTTCTCCATTTCTGGAGTCTTCGCATTAAGTTCTACCTTTTCAGATAAATTATCTACTATAATATCCATTGATTGAATACTATTAGCACACAATTTATCTTCAATAAGTTCAAGTTTGTCAGCAATATTGGAACAAAATTTTGTAAGTTCTGTAGAATTATTTTGCTGCATTGAATTTCCTTTTTTAATGGTAGCAATTCTGGTAAAGACTGCAATACAAGCTTTATAGTATGCAATTCAACTTTTAAAGTTTGCAATTCAGATTGAATGGGTTGTATCACCACATTCATCTGAATTTTGATTAATTTCTGCAACTCTTCCATGTCTGCTTAGAAAATCTGCAATGACATTATCATTACCTTTTATATGAACAATTGATATATCAAAATTTGACAAAAAACTTTGCCATCTAATTAATATACGTTGTTGTTGTACTGGTTTTAATTTTTTATTTAGCCAAGCTTTTGCTTGAGTGTTGTCAGTCCTAATTTCTATTGGATATTCCATTATATCATCTTGAAATTTTTTGCAGCATTATAAATTGCTAAAAATTCTTTAATATTTGAATCATAATTCTGTTGAGCTTTTGTAAATTTACCAGATAAATATTTTGTTAAAACTTCCCTTTCTCCATCAAAAGCGTAAAGTACTGCTCCCTATGCTTCATCGGCTACATCAGTATAAATAATCCATTTTTCTACTCTTTTTGGAATTTCAAGCTTTGGTAAATTTTTTAATTCCATTTTTAATTGTTCAAATTTTTCTTGATTTGTTAAAGTCCATACACCTAAATTTCCTTTTTTAGTCTTTTCAGTAAGAAAAGAAATATTTTTTCTAAAATGAGGAATATATTCACTTACTTGATTTAATATACATATAAGTGATCTAATTTCTTTAATTGTTTCAGGCTTCTTTTGAAACTCCATGATTTTGGAAATAATATGATCTTGTAAATTTATTTGTCCATTTCCTATAATATATCATAAGGCTTTTATTTGAGTCTTCATTAATTCAGTTTTCTTTGGAGAAATAATAATTCCCTTTTCTATAATTAATTCAATAAATTTTTCAACATCTCTTTTATGTTTTTCTATATCATTTTCATAGAAAATTATATCATCAGTATATACTATGCATTTTTCTTTTAATTCTGAAGTTAGCCTAGAGTAAATATGTTTTTGAAATATTCATCGACTATTATGAAATCCCATAGGTGATACATTCCATTCATAAAGACCATAAGGTGTACTAAAAGCAGTATATTTTTTTTCTTTCATCAGTCAATTTCATTTGAAAAAATCCATATTTACAATCAAATTTACTAAAATAAGTATATTATTTTATTGTTTGTAAAAGTGTATGTCTATCTTGAATAGGAATTTTATCTTTAATAGCTTCTTTATTTAAATTTCTATAATCAATAACAAGTCTAGATTTTCCTCTAACTTGTTCTGAATGATTTCTAACAATAAATGCTGCACTACAATAAGGAGAAGTACTAGGTTGAATCAATTTATAAGATATATATTCATCAATATGTTGTAAGAAATCTTTTCTATATTCAGGTGTAAATTTAAAAGGTTTCATTTCAATCTTAATATTGTGTTTCTTTAAATATTCCTCGGGGTGTAATTTTATTTTAACATATGGTTTTGACTTATGGCAATATTGTAAAGGATTATCACTATAATTTTCAGTTAACAATCTCATTATTTTTTGTTCCCAAGTTTCTTCTATTAAATTTATTTGTATATTATTTGGTAAATATTGTATTTTTGTTTCTTTTCCTTGTTTTTTAATGAAAGGAGTTTCCATTCTAGAATATGGTTGTTTTATTCTAGTTACAGTAGCTTTATGTCCACAAGGTGTCTTGAATAAGATTATTTTATCAAAAAGACAAAAAGGCAAATATCTATATATGAAATCTATTTCTAATATAATATCTGGCTTTAAATCATTAAATTGATAGGCTTTTTCTAGATTTAATTCATATTGTCCAATTTGTATTTTTCTATTCTCTATTTTATATTTTATTTGTTGTAGAGTACTACTAATCCTAAAATATTTATATTTTCTTTAATTACTTTCCATTCATTAGCTAGAAATACTGATTGTTTTATTATAGAGGTTTCGGCTCCTGTGTCTATCATAGCATGATATTTTCTACTCATATAATTTTCATAATTTATTTTTACTAAAATATAAGGTACTTTTGCATTTCTTAATGTTATAATTTTAATAGTCATTTATTTTATACTCTTGAGATAAAATCTAAAGATCGTTTCCATTCTCTTATAGTTTCTTCATATTCTTGTATCAGTTTTTCTCTGTCTACTATTAATTGTCTTGTTCTTTCATCTAAATAATGCATGTCTAATGCTTCATGATCATATTCTGCATTTAATAGTTTTCTTATTTGTATATTTAATTCTTTTCTATGTTGTTTTAACTCTTTAATTTGTCTTTTTATTTCTTCTATCATTTTTCTCATTCTTAAAACATATCTAGCTATACTATTCATCATTTTCTTCTTTAATTTTAAGTTTTGGTACCGATTTTACTCTTATTCTAAATTCTTTTAAAATTTTTTTGGATTTGATTTTTATAAGGTAATTCAGCAATGTTATTAATATTATTTATTTCATTTAATTGTTTAATTTGGGAATTTCTAAATATTCGTTTTACACTTTCTCTACTTACAACGGAATATTTTTCTTGGTCTCACATTTAAAATTTTTCAAGTATTATTTATTCTTTTTAGCTAAAGTTAGAGTAGTTTTATCCTCTAATATTTTATAAGGTTTATGTTTATAAAAAAAATGCTAATCCTAGAGTATTGATCATAGAAGGTTTACAAGGAGTACTTTCTATAGATTGATCTAATTTATTAAGTCTAATTATAATTGTTTCATTTTGTGCTATTAAATCAGGTGTAACAAAAGTCATATGTTCTGTAGGACATATTTCAAATATTTTTGTAATCCATTCAGTTTCTAATAATATTTCGAATTTTACATAAGAGTATTGTTTCCTTTTTAAATTATGGGTTGAAATTCCTAAAGAGGGATTATTTTGTAAATGTAACGATCTTCTTCCTGGTATATTAGAATATTCAATTTTTGGTTCTATTCTACTTAATTCCATATTTTCATAAAGTTTAGTATTATCTAATTCTATTTGTAAAGATTGAGGCATAGTATTTCTTGGGATAATATTAATTATTGGTATCATGTGTTCAAGTATAATAGTTTTTCCTGCTTGAGAACTATGTTGGAAATTATGCCCTATGAGCCAATTATTGTACCTCACACATTATTTATTTTAATGTATTTTTTTCATTTAGTTATCATAACTTATGCATGCTTATTATGATAATTGCATCCATGGGCAAATTATGAATATTGTCCTAAATGTCCCTGGTCGATTATCCATGTGGGAACAAAGATAAAGTAAGACCAGTATGACTTTGATAAGGTATGAAGATGCGAGTTAAAGTCATAGGCACTTGTAAGAGTACAAGGAGCTGGACTGACCCGCTATGAGAAAGCTACATGGATTAAGTCATTAGCTTATCTCATATGTAATCACGTCACAATGCCTTTAGACCTGAGATCATCATGGATTCCTGCATGAAAGTCACTAAGCTTTGACCAAGTCAAAAGTAACCTTTGACCGGGTGATGATAAAGGCTATAATCGGGCTCAAGGGTTTTCATGTCGAGGAATGTGAGTAATCAAGATGGGATTTGTCCCTAACATTAGTTGAGAGATATTACTGGGCCCCTCGATGAGTGAGTCCGAGAAATGTATGGCCATAGTGTAACGAAAAGGGGTTTTCTTTTCTTTGATCAGACAACTCACGGATCGAGAAAGTAATGGTCAGGAATTGGCGGATGACGTCATCCATGCCTCATCCTTGATCGAGATATCGCGTGACAAAAGGGACGTGATGTGGTTGCATAAAAGGTTGCGTCGTGTTAACGATCCCCGTATAATTTTGGTAGTCGTAATGTCTTGCTAGAGACCACTTGCGACTCATGGGCTCATGGTGAGATTAACCCATTGCCAACTTTACATGGGCCTACAGGGTCGCACGCAAGAACAACCTAACATGAGCTTTTATTTGTGGGGGTTTATTCGAATTTTAAATACATATGTATATATATGTTAAATTTCAAAATTGCACAATATTATGTAAATAATATTTGTGTGTGTTAGTTTAATATTTAATTTATTTGATAAATTAAATAACTGACATTAATTTAATTTATAAAGATAAATTAAATTCGTTGTCTCATTATTTGGATTAATTAAATGGATATGATTTGATCAGATCAATTTAATCCAAATTAAGATTGCAAAATTTGAATTTCAAATTTCGAATTTCAAGATTAATCAAGATTAGATCTTGAATATCTTTTGAAATTCAAATTTCAAGATTAGATCTTAAATATCTTTTTGAAATTCAAATTTTAAGATTAATCTTGAATATCTTTTTAGATATGAATTCGAATTTTAAAGATTAACTAAAGATTAATCTTAGATTTGAGAGGCTCTCCATGAGTTCAATAAAGATTGGGACTCATGAGCAAGATAATCATTAGAAATTCGAATCTGATTGTGAGCCACAGAAACCCTAGAGAAAGTGAGACGTAAGAGGGAGGCGATCAAAGAAGGTTGGCTCCTCGTGATTGGAATCAAGAATGAAAAAAGTCATGGAACCTGAAGAGAGAAACGTAAGAAACGCTTCGGATTTGAAATGCAAAAGGTACGTCTTCTTCTCCTTGATCTAAATGCCTTTGACAGATCCGTATTTGGGATTAGAAAATTTTAAATTCTGCTGCATATACATTATAATCCCAACAAACTATATATAGTATGATGATTTGTTAAAGCATAGACTATTCTCGCTTGGATATTTATTACTTTTTCTCTTGTTTCCATTAAATTTGGTTTCAATAATTCATGATAAATCATTATACTTTTTTGTATAAAAGTATCAATGAGACTTACGGTAAAGTTTGGATAAATTTTAAATTTTAACTTCTGATATATTAAATTTCCTTGAATTACTCCTAAAGTTGTATCTTCTACTGAAGAAGTTATTCTGTCATCTGTTATGAGTAAATTTATTGGAGTATCAATTCTTTCTCTAAAATATGCTTTAATTAAAATTTCTATAGTTCCTATATATAATTTTGCAATTTCTTTATTATTAGGTATTTTCTTAAGTTCTTCATTAATATATTCTCTACTGATTAATGAATTCTAGTAGTTCCAGTACTTTGACTTATACCTATGTGACATTTTATCTTATTTAGTAATAAATATGTTCTTTTTGCTTTTTTATTTTTAAAAAGAGATTTAGTTACTTGTAATAAAGTTTGTGGAAGGACTTCTTTAGTTGTTAGACTTAAATCTTCCTTTATGATTTTTTGCCATTGAGTTACGTTAAAAGGTGGACAATTATGTTGTTCAATTACTGGTGAAATAAAACTTTGTATATAAGTTTGTCCAGAATTTTCTTGTTCATTATTTTCTTCATTTATCATCCATATATTAAAATTTTGCAGGCTTTCTGTTTCACTGTCAGTTTCAAGTAAATATAATTCTTCAGGTTCACTTTCTGTAAAATATTCAAATGGTTCCATTTCAGGAAAAGCTTCTAATAAATTAATTCTTTTATTTTGTTTATTTTTTGAGGACATTGAGGACTAATATGTCCTTCAGTTCCACAGATATAATACTTACAAGTTTTAATTCCTCTTTTAGGTTTATTTTTAGGTTGTTATCTTTTTTTCCAATATTTTCTTTTCGAGATATATTTTTTAATATATGGTTTATTTTCATTAATATTTTTTAAATTTCTAAATTTTGGATTATTTCTTTCTTTTCTTATATTTCTTTCTATAATGAGGTATATCACATCCATAATGTTCAGGTCTTTCTAAATTTGTACTAATTTTATTTTTCTAGCTTCTGTACATCTTTTATTAAGGTAATCAAATAAAGTTCTTTTTCTATGTCCTAAAGTATCTTCAAAACCATGTTGTTGTTGATGTTGTTTTATTATTACATTATTATAATGTTCTAATATATCTTATCCTAGCGTATAAGGTAATTTTTGGTAAAATAAGTCTAAATAATATTTAACTTCTGTAGTGTTTTGTTTATCTATTTTATAGTAATAATTTTCAAATTCACAAATATAAACATTTAAATTTTCTCTATCAACTTTACATATACTTAAATTTATTATATTATATTTATTTCTATTTATTCTTTCTCTTTGTGTTTGTTCTTGATTTCCTAAAATATAATCTCCGAAAAAATTATTTCTTAATACTATTTCAAAATTTTTTAGTATTTGTAAAGCTTTATTTTGTGAAGAATCTAAATCATTTACTTCCATTGTATATAAAGCATTTTTAGATTCTGCAGGTAGTCTTTCATACCATTATGCTGCATTTCCTATTAGGGTTTGTCTTATATAAGTTCTTATAACAGATTGTGGTATAGAGTGTTTTATTATGGAACTTCTAACCCATTCTTTTATACTTTCTGTAGGATTTTCATCACAAGTCAAACTTAAAAGTCTTTGTTCTGCTAAATACACATTTCTTCTTATACTTTCAGGAATATCTAATTTTGGCATATCTTTGTATTTATAATAATATGGTTCATGTTTTCTATAATAATTATATGCAAATTTGTCTCCGATAGTTTCTAAATAATCATACCAATCATCTGTAGGTTGTTCTGGAGGATTTCTAACTTCAGAGGATTCACCTGTTTCTGTATTCATAAATACTTCTTCATTTTCATTTTCTATTATTAATTCTTTAAGTTGATCATTAATTTCTTGTTCTGTAAAATCTGAAGTGTCCATTAGTTCTTCTATTTGTTCATGTTGATTTATATTTTTTGATATTTCTATAGTAAAAACTGTTTTAGTTTCTGATTTATATAATCCTTTATTAAATGCTTGAAGAAAGGCTTTTTCATTTACTTTAGGTTCATAAATTAAATCTTTAGTTTCACTATTTTCTTCTTCTTTTTTGTATAATAATTCATTAAATTTTTGTAAGATTCTTAGTTCAAGATTATCTTCTTTTATAAGTTTCTTGAATATTTTTATTTATAATAGTTAAATCTGTATTAAGTGTTTGAACACTAGGATTTTGGCTTATATTATTCATGTTGCATATGTTTCATCATTTTGTTCTTTTATTTCTATTTCTATTTTAAGTTTATATCCTATAATATCTAGTATTTTATTTATCCTTTGGTCTAATAAAGTAAGTTTTTCTTGAACATTTTCTAAATCATTTAAAGTATATTGAATTTTACTATGTATAGGTTCCCTAGAAAAGAAAAAAGGATTTATGCTACGAGGTATATCTAAATATGGTCCTAACTGTAATTGATCTCTTAAATCTATTTTATAAAATTCATCTTCTTTATGTTCTTCTTCTACAGAATTTATATGTCCTACTATATCAAGAAGTCTTTTTGAGGGTAACTCTCATATTTCAGAAATCATATATCCATTATTCCAATTAAGTTGCTATGTTCACAAGGACAAATATCTCCTAAAGCAGTAAAAGGAATAAATTTTGCAAGTAAAGGTTTACATTATTAGGATATACAGAATTTTCAAGTAAATCTTTAGCAGATATATCAAAATTTTTTGTTTCTACAGACCAAGGAAACATCATATAAAACAACTAGGTACTTTCTAAGCATGTAAAACCTAAACTTATATTCAGTTAAATCTATGATAGGGTGGCTAAACCCATCTTATAATTACACAAATGCCATTGCCTCCATTTTTTACTCCCTTTTTTTTAAAAAAAGGGACGCGAATTTCAGTTGTAAAAACTACTCTTTGTAGTAGTGACTTTAGCTTAAGTTTGTATGTTAATTTGTAACTGAACCTCTACCAAGGAGTGGAAACATGTTCTGAACAAAGATAATGCATGTTTAATTATGAGTAAGGAAAGGAACCAAATAACCATGCTAAAAGAAAGAACATAGAAATGGTATAAAGATGTAATAGTGGTAGTAAGGTTGTTCAAGACCTCAACTTTGGGTTAATGTGAAATAGAGCAAATGAACTCCAAATGAAGTGAAATTTTCCAGAAAAATATTTCATATAACAAGCTTTTAAACAAGCTAAATATCACTGGAATTGGAGTTTTGTACAAAGAGTTATGACCATCCAAAGTTGGTGAAAAATCACAGAAAAACCTGGAAAAATGGAAAATTACCATTTGAACAGTAGATGTTTATGCAATAAACTGTATCAATTGGGAAAGTTTCTGACCCAATGAATTTTTTTTCCTTAAATAATTTTATAAGCTTCAAATAGAAATTGGAACCACTCAATTTCAATTTTTCTAGGATTAGTTATGAATTTTCAAAGTTGATCCAAAAAGCTGTGAACAGTGACATGAATAGTAACTTTAAAACTTGAAATGTTTACTTTGATCTCTTTGGACCTTTTAAGTTATTTGAAGCTTCAAAGTGGCTCCAAATCAACAAAGATGGAAGCTTAGAGGGTAAATACGATGTATGACATTGTTTGGTATCAGAGCCAAGTTTTGGGATTTGAATTGATTTATAATGCAATATGTGCATTATTATTTACTGATTTGTGCATTGTTAATTGATATGTTGTGCACTAGTATTCATTATGCTATGCTTGGCTATGCAACATTTTAAGTGTTATAGCATATGTTAGTTGCCTTTTATGATTATATTCTAGTTAGTCATGTTTCATATTCATGAATTTATGAATGGTTGTGATTAGCTAAGTATGAAAAAGCCAAGTGTAGAGGTTACTCAACCACTTTATCATGAGGATGGGACGGATTTTACCAATACTCCAGAGATAAGTTTACATTCTGAGCCATCCGTTAATCAAGGAGATCTTAGTGACGAAGAAGATCCAGAGGTACAGATGTACT
>JANTPZ010154992.1:6211-30589 GCA_025593235.1 Vachellia pachyceras
TTCAAGCTCATGGGGTCTGAGCTCAACTTCTCCACAAGTTTTCACCCTCAGACTGATGGGCAGACTGAGAGGGTGAATGCTCTCTTGGAGCTATACTTGAGGCACTATGTGAGTGCCAATCACCGGGATTGAAAAATATTGTTAAAACTAATTTTTAAAGCTTCCAAACGCATTTTTCAAACTGTGCCATAAATTCACTTTCATGTATCATTTTTAACAATTAATTATTGTACTCATTTAGGAACACAGTAGAAAAGTACTTTTATTTCACCGTTAAATGTACGTTTAATTTTTATAAACTAATTTTACTTTTATGTAAATTGAGGTAAATATGTGAATGGATTATCCCATTTTATTAAAAAACACTCTTCAACGTTGGGTTTGAATTTTATAAACTTATTCTAAACCAGCCCTCTGCATACGTCCATCTCATTCCAGTTTTCCTTCCACGCTTCCAGCCTCTG
Source organism: Vachellia pachyceras (assembly GCA_025593235.1). Taxonomy (NCBI): domain Eukaryota; kingdom Viridiplantae; phylum Streptophyta; class Magnoliopsida; order Fabales; family Fabaceae; genus Vachellia; species Vachellia pachyceras. The sequence continues at coordinate 6,676 of JANTPZ010154992.1, forward strand.
GTCCTGAATCACTGCGCCGCGCCTTCTCAGTCGCCGTCCAGTCCTGAATCACTCGCGGCGCAGTTGCACTAATCGCTCCAAGGTGCGCTTCCTCCCTTCTTGCCTTATTTCTCTTCTCCCAATATCTTCTTTATATCATATGTATTTCCCATTCCATGCTCTTCGTCGTGTACTTCCATGGAAATAGCTCTTACAGCTGTCATGGATATTCATTTTCTTGCCTTTGAACTTTAAATAGCGTATTGGGTTATTAGCATCCTTTCAGTTCTTGTTCGCTGAACGCTCTGAACAAAAAAAAAAATACTCTTCTTAAATGGGTAACAACTGGGTCGGATCAAGGAGTTTCTAGTTGAATAATCCAAACTTCTTTTACAGTTTACCGTCAGAATTTTTTTAGGAATAATTATTTCTATTGGGTCACTAGAAAGCATGGCAATGTTTTTTTTCCCCTTTTAGGAATGGCTGGTTGTCCCAGCTTCTTCTGTCAGAATTTTTTCTTTATCAACTCCTGATCAAATCTAATAACAATATAGTATGTTTCAGTTTGATTGTGCAGGGCGATCAGAAGACAGGTTTTTTCACAGTGTATAGATGAGAACAGGCCAGACTCAGACCCGAAGAAAAGACTTGTAAGAGGTTAGAATTATACAAAACATACTTGATTTGTTTAGCGTGAAGTCTAACCTGTTTCTATCCCTATCCCTAACTGGAGCCCTAAGGTCGGGCTTGGAGGAGCTTTGGTGTTGGCGTCCTCCGTCCAAGGATGACTTGGGGGGAACTTTTCAAAATTGTTAAGAGACATTCAAGTCTTTTCCCTCCAATTTTAAAAATCACTTATTTCTTAGCTGTGAATTCTTCTCGCTAATGCCCCGTTTGGTACGCGGAACTGATTTTGGTGGAAATAGAAGTGGGGGTGGAATTGGAAATGGAATTGGAGGTGGAAGTGAGATTAAAAGTATGTTTGGTATGCTGAAGAAGTGGGGTAATATTTTGTGTGAAAAGACTAATATACCCTCACACTGAAAAAATTCACTTCGTCACCTCCACCGTCGTCAACCTCGCCGCCTCCAGCCACCACCACCGTCAACCTTCGTCGCTCTCAACCGTGGAAGTCCAGATCTCGAGCTCCATCGACCTCCTTCGCACACCGTCACAAGCCATCGCAAGCCTCGAGCTCTAGCCGTCGAGCTTCGTCGCAAGTCCAGATCTTGACCTCCATCGATCTCGAGCTCCATCGACCTCCGTCACGCTCCGTCGCAAGGCCTCCACCTCCGTCGACCTCTGTTGCAAGCCAACGGTAAGCGCACCCGTTGTGCTAACGGGCAAAACAAATGGAGCCTTTATAGATATTATGCTTTTACATTTTTTAATTCTTTTTTTAATGTTATAGGCTTACAATATGGATTATAATGCTCTCACACGAGGCTTTTACCTGACAGTATCATTTGCCCTTTATTTTCAAGTGAAAGTAATCAACAGATTTACAAGATGGCAATCTTATGAGAAGTAGAATCACCAATACTACCATTTTTATTTGATGTGTTATTTTTTCCCCTTTTTATTTACCTATGATTGTGTAATGGAAAGGCAAAAAAAAAAAAAATCAGAGGAAAAAGAATGAAAAACTGGTGAAAGGCAAACAGTATGTCGGAGGGAAAATCCCAAAGTTGAAATCATTCATTTTTAGTGGTAAATTCATTAATTGACTTCACAGGGTCATTGGATTTTAGGAATTTTCTTAATTTATTTCAGCTGGTTCTTAGAAATATTTGGACTATAATTGAAATACAGTGCTTTCCTCCATCTTTTGTGTTATTATTTGTTCCTAGTCATTTTTTATGACCCCAATCCTAACAAGCTTTTGACAGACTTAAAAACTAGAAAACAACAATACAGATGGTTGGGATTAATACAACTGTTACAGATTGCAACTCACCGCAGATTACACAACAGGTTACAATGAACAAGAGATACAAATAACACATTCACTCACAACAATACACTAAAACAGACTAAAAAACTTACACCAACAGATCATTATGATGAAGAAAGACTTCCTGCACACCTACCAATCTTTCAAAAGGATTGGCGTTCAGCCTTTAGCTACCTTTTCTCAAAATTCTTCTCTGCTCTCCTGCTGAACCAAATGGATGATTTATAGACCCAAAATATGACTCTTACAATCCCCAACTTACCCTCTGTTGAATTTGACCACAGCCACTCTATAGCTACACCATTTTCTGTTTCTTTCTCTAAAATAATAAGTCAAAGTTCAGGCAAACAAAAAGTATCCTCCCCTTTTATGTATTTTCCTTGGTTTCCCAAAAGGGATCCTAACACATTCTTCCTGGTTAATTATTGACAGATTAAGTCAGAAGGTCTTCAGGAGCACATACCTGTGCCTTATCCTGAAGTTGTACTAACTGTGGAGGTTTACCATAATGTTCGAAAGTATGCAAAGGTACTTTAGTGCAATTTTTTTTATGTCGGCGAGGGTTATATTGCCTAACATGTAAGAATCATCTTACGTTACTAATGACAAACATTGTCTTTTTAATTAGACCCAAGAATTATTGGTTATTGGAGGACAGACTTTAACTGCTTTAAGGGACAAGATCTGTTGCTCAATGGATCAGGTGATGAAAAAAGCTGGAGAGCATGACCCTTCTGGTTATTTTCTCATTGAGGTAAGCACCTGTACTTGTTCTCACGATCAGTGGGTTATTCAACTTAATTTTAGTTGAATCTGACTGAAAGACACTTCTCTGTAGGATGTGTTCTATGTTGATATGAGGGATCCGTCTGCTATTGATTATACTATACCTATGTTTGATTGGCTTAGAAACTCGAAGGGAGAGGCGCAAAAAAAATGGGAATGTATAATAGCTGGCGGGGAGTTAAAACAGAAACAAAAAGCGGTCATGGGTGAAGCATCTGGCTCACCCTTGCCTCGCTTAACATCTGTTGACATGCAGAAGCTACGTGTTTGTGACGTGAGATTCCGTCTTGGTGCTGGATTCCTTTATTGTCACCAGGTTTTTTTCTAGCTTGATGTTTTTCGTGCTTTAACCTCATGAAGGACAGACCATGCAACACATGTCTGGCTATAAAACAAGTTTCATTTTATTCTAAATTTATATCCAATTATATTATAATAATTTTTATTATGATAATATAATTTATTTATATTCATTATTATGAATTTATTAAATGTATATCTGATGATTATTTTGCAAGTTTGATGAAAATAATATGGGAAAATCGGTGGGTGGTTTGGTCAAAATGTAGAGAAATTTCTTTTATGTGAGGGTGGGAGGACCTTCTTTAAGCATTGGCAAATGGTCTTGCGGATATTAAAAAACACGACAACATTCAGTGGCAAAAGCATAAGACCTTCGATGCTTCTTACTATTTAAAAAAAAATACGCCCTATTTTGTGCGATTTCAGTCCCAACTAAGATAATGATTTATGAAGCCAATCTTTAATGTTTCAACCTATATTTATTATTACTTGCTTATATATGACATATATTTTTTTATGTTCATGCACTTGTCGTTGTTTGGTTAGAGAGGGAAACATGTTCCCTTTCTCTTGTGCAAAAAAAAAAAAAAACAAAAGAAAGAAAGAAAGAAATATGTACAATACATTTGTTAAGTGGTAGAGTGGTAAATGCATATATGAATACAAGAAAAGATAAGATTTGTAATGAACATATATATGGAAGAGTTGAAGTGGCATTTGTTGAAGAGAAAATGGTAGAAAATTGTTTGCCATTGGAGGTGTCAATTGGGCGGGTGGGGGGGGTCAAACAATATTGAATCTTTTGAAACGGGGTTGATGAAAAGGGCAAAATACTTAATGAAGTTATTAAGCGAGATTTTTAGGTTAACATTATCCAAAATCTGGTTGTTGATCAGTATAATGGTGCTGTGCAATTTATGTAGCTGATTCCACCCAATGGAATAAGGTTGCTTCTTGTTGTTGTAAATACATTTGTTATAGTTTACCAAAAAAAAAAAATACATTTGTTATATACATTTTATTTAATAATAACTACTTTTTCTTATTTTTATGTTTTTGTCATCCACTAAATCACTTTTTATTTTATTCTTGCAAATCAAACGTGCTTTTAGTGTGGCAAGAAAAAATGGTAATTTGTTTATTTCCTTGTAAACTGCAGGGAGACTGCACTCACACACTAGTAATACGAGATATGAGATTGATTCATCCTGATGATGTGCATAATCGAGCTGCTTATCCAATAGTTACTTTCCAACCAAAGCCCCGTTTTCAGAAGTGTAATGTTTGTAAGATTTTCAGAGCAACAAGGGTCACTGTGGATGACAAATGGACGCCAAAAAATCCTTGCTATTTTTGTGATGAGTGCTTTTCTCTTCTTCACATAGCAGAGGATGGCTCTCTTCATTATGTAGACTTTCTGGAGTATGATTATCATCATGATTAGTTGCACTATGCTCTGAACGCTGCCACCGCAGGACGATTAACTCATCGATTGCTACATGGGATATCATGAACATTGCTTGGAATTTTTATTTGATGATGACAAGCATTTGATGGTAAGCAGCAAGAGTGCGAGGCATCTGTTTTGCAGTTTACAAGAATCAATGAAGAATCTATTCAATTACAATTGTACTGGATGCTCACCGCCTCTTGTTAAATTCACATGCAGGTGGCTTGTCATTTTGGGACCTCTTTTTTGTTGCTTTGGAATGTAACTTCATTAGAGTTCCTTTGCAGTGGAGATGATATTTTATAGGGTGCCTATTTGAATCATCTTGGATAACACTGTCTGAACAAGGCATCTTATTTCGAAAGGAAGTCATGTCAGTCCATAAACATGCGGATCCTTGTTAACGGGGTTTCTGTTCTGTATATACAAGAGAATTTTTGTAGGGATGGCCTGGTCATATTTATAAGAGATATTAAGAACTTGTCTGAAACTTTCAGTATCATTTTTTATTTTTGCATTCATTAACTAACGTTTAGTCTCTCTTCCTCCATAAATAAGATTGTTTATTCTTAAAAGTAAGCTGCATTTCTTACATTTTTGTTGTCTTTACTTAATTTGAATCATTTTTATTGACATAATTTGATTATATGTACTTTTATCTTATTGAAAAGATCAGAGACATTAATATGAGCAATTCAATAAAAGCCACAGTTTGGAGCATTACTGGATATTAAATGTGGATATCTTTGTTAACAAGGATTTAAACTATGGTTTGTTATCTTGTGAGGGGATTATACCATATCCAAACATAATGGTTAATTTGTTGCATTTGTCTGTCTTTGAAGGTGTTTGTTATCTTGTCTCATTGGCTTTCGCAGCTTGCTCTATACGTAGTTCACTGACTCCTCTTTTAATCCATCTACATCTCGTTAACTGGCTGCATCCCTGTCGGCCCCTTTGATCCAAAAATGGCATGAGCAGCAGAACTCAGCTTCATGGTTTTTGTGTGTGTGCCATATATGACAAGTAAAAAAAACCTAATAATTTACCTTAGCTTGGAAATTATTTGAAAATCGGTATCTATAAGGTCACTTTTCACATTTTGTCATCTAATTCAGCCTCACTCAAGTTTTGAGTGATGGGTAACACTCACTTCTGCTAAACGTACGATAAGAAACTGGAATCTTGATTTATTATTCAAATTACCCAAAACGATATTTTTTGGACTCGCAGAATTTCTTTTGAATCTTGGTTATTGGGGCCTCAAGCGCTTGTAAGTTTATCCAATCGGGTACGTAGGTTAAATTAATTGATAAACATTCCACCAAAAATTAAATTAACGATTGGTTGTATAAAAAAGGGAGATTTATTGTAAGGTCTAAAGTAAGGAAGTTATTTATGAAAAGGTCCCAAGAGGTTATCAATGACAAGTCAAGGAGCACCATTGATAAGTGGAGCAGCTGTCATTGACAACTCTTGGGACCTTTTCATAAATAACTTCATTCATTGGAACCTTACAATAAATCTCCCTACAAAAAATTACCAATTTTTTGGGTATTAAGAAAATTAGTTAATTTACTTATCTGTAACAAATGCATATTGATTTACCTAAAATACCATATTTAAATATATGCATCATAACTACCCTCGGTAGAAACTCCACTCGTATGAGCAATCAATAAGGATCTTATGAAAAAAATTATAAATTTGGAAAATAAAGAGATTAAGATATTTTATTTATGACAAAAAACCCTTTATTTAAATTTTGTTATAAAATATGATGTGGGTGTGGATGTTCTCATGACTTTGTAGGATTATACTTCATACTATTATGTTCTTTAACCTCTCAAATTAAAGGGTCTTAAGTATGTACTACCGTAACCCCAAATTATACCATTAAGTTGCTTTATGTACTCGTAACTCCTTAGGGCACGTTTGGTACAACGGAATTGAAGGCATGGAAATGGAAATGGAATTGGAATTGAATTCCATCTTAAATGTTTGTTTGGTATGACTGAATTGAATTCCATATGAAATTCAATTCAATCAAAACAAGGTCAAATGAATTCCATGTGTCCACCTATGGAATTGATACAAATTCCATGGAATTCCAAATATAACCTTCAGAGCACGTCCTCGCCCAGCACATCACACCACCACGTCGCTAGCACCTGCAGCCATCGCTCCGCGAGCACCTCCAACCCCGATGTTAGCGAGCACCTCCAACCCCGATGTCAGCGAGCACCTCCGACCCTGCGACGACATTTGAGACATCAGCAAGCACCTCTGCGACGGCATTCTTCATCTTCGTCTCCCACCCTTGCGACGGCATTCTGCGACGCAATTCTTCGTCTTCGTCTCCCAAGTAACTCCAACTTTGACTCCAACTTCAACAGATGCCTTCGACTCCGACTTCATTTTGTCTTTGACTCTGCCTTCAAGATCTGCAATAGGGGGTTGAGGTTTGGTGGTCGGCCGGTTGGATGAGCATGGGTGGTCGGTCGGTCGGATGAGCAGAGAGTCATCGGAGCTATGGTGGATAGTTGGTCGACGGTTGCTTGGTGGGTGTCCGATCGGATGAGCAAGGTTTGCAATGGAAGAGGATGGAGGGAGGGGCATTTTGGTCTTTTTACATACAAATTAAGATTCATTTCCAACTCATACCAAACGTACTTTTAAACCCCATATCCATTTCTATATCTATATCCATTTTTAATTCCATCAAAATCAATTCTGCGTACTAAACGGACCATTAGGCTTGTGATCAATTCCTTAAACTCTATAAATAGAGATAATATACTAAATATTTGCACATCCAATGGAATAAGAAGGTACACTTTTTCTCTCTCTTAATTTCTTGTTATTCTCTCTTTTCATCCTTCAACTTCCTCATTTTTATGAAACTTGATCAACACAATAGTTTTTACAAAAGGTATACTTATCTCATATCTTAACAATTTCATCTACTTTGTTTTATTTTTTTTAATTTATTTCTTCTTAATTAATCTGAGATAATATAATGAGTCACTGTATATAATTGGTTGATTCTTTTATCGAATGTTTTAAACACCAGAATCCATGGGTAGAATTGGATATTGTTGTTGTTGTTGTTATATCTCAATCTAATATTCTTTACAAGTTATTTATATTATTGTTGCCATTTTAGTGTATAGCCTAAAGTCATATTGTTTTGATTTTTTAAAATATATGACCAGAAGCCATATATACCTTTCTTATTTTGAGATTATATGACCAGAAGTTATATAACTATGATCTCTCATTTTGGTATCATATGGCCATAAGCCATATGTTTTTTTTACTTTACAATATAGCCAAAAATATATATTTATTTAATTCCTTATTATATGGCTGGAAGCCATATGAGACTAAATTTTCCTAAAGCAACTAGGTTTTGAATTTTTGTTGTTGTTGTTGCAGTATTTTATTTTATAGTATTTCTTGTCTTTAAGAATTTTCTATAATTATCATTCATATTATTATATTTTCATTATTATTTATTATTTATTTATATTAATTTAGTCATATTATACTATTTATTTATATGACCATATCTATACTTATTTATTTATTACTACATTAATATTTATTGGTATATATTTATTTCCTATCTCACTATATATTGTCATCCCCTCTACAGATATCTATTTTATGTTGTTATATTATATTATTTTATTTATGCTTCATTTATTTATTTGATTTTATATTCCATTATTCTATTGTTATTTACATTACTGTATTAAGAAGTTTCATTTTATTTACATTTCATTTATTTCTTTTATTTATTTTATCTTTTCATTTTCTTTTATAATCATTTTATTTATTTATCATATGTTATTTTATTATCATTTTCTTATATCATTATTCACATTTTATTTATTTATTTATTTTACATTTCATTGTCACTTTTATTATTTATTCCTTATTTATGTTGTTCATTGCTTTATTTATTATTGTATAGTCTTTTTACTGTCTTTTTGTTATATATATATATATATATGCGCTATTATCTTGTTTATTTCTATACATGTATATTTATGATTTTTTATGTTTCTCTATATATGATTCATAAATTCTAGTATTTTTAAGTCATTACATTAGTGTATTTCACATAAGTTTTATCATGATTATAATTGATATTATTGTTTTTAGTTCAAATCATGATCAATCTTAGCAAACTCAAGTTTACGGCTCTTAAAATCTCAAGAAAGAATTATCTACTTGGGTCTTAGATGTTGAAATCCACCTAGATGCTAATGGTCTAGATAATGCTATTTTACCTTGAAATGAAACAATTAGTTAAGATAATGTTCAGGCCATGATTTTCCTTCACCGCCATCTTCATGAAAGACTACTTAATGGTAAAAGATCCATTAGAATTATGGACTAATTTAAAAGAAAGATATGATCACGAAAAAACTGTGATTTTGCCTAGAGCCCATTATGAATTGATACATTTAAGGCTATAAGATTTTAAAATTGTAAGTATAATTCTGTAGTTTTCAAAATAAGCTCTCAATTGAAAATTGAAATTATGTGGTGAGAACATAATTGATCAGATTTATTAGAAAAAACTTCTCTACTTTCCATGTTTCAAGTATGCTCCTATAGCAGCAATATCGAGAGAAATGCTTTAAAAGGTACTTTGAATAATGGCATGTCTTTTAGTAGCCAAACAAAATAATGAGCTGTTGATAAAAAATCATGATATTCATCCCACTAGATCTGCTTCATTCCCTGAAGCAAATGTGATCATATGTGATAATTACCATGCTCATGGCCATGGACGTGGTCAAAATTGTGGTAAGGGACATGGTAATTATCATTATCATGAAGGTAGAAGTAATAATAATTCTAATAACCACCCAATGAAAAACCATAATGGTGGGCAAAAAAAGTCAAGAGTGCTCCTTCAAAAGTTGTTGAGAATCAATGTTATTGATGTGGTATGAAGGGGCATTGGTTACGCCTGTGTCATATGCTTGAGTACTTAGCAAAACTTTATCAAGCCTCCACAAAAGGAGTGTGAATAATGTGGAAGCAAATTTAGTTTTTCCAAATAATAATAAGGCACACAACAATGATGATGCCATACTCCAAGATGTATTAATAGCCTTGATACTATGATGCACATAGAGGCGGCTGATTTCTTCAAAAATCATGATTGGATAAGTTTGGTTATAAACTAGTATAATAACAATGTTTTAGTTTGTATTTAATTATATTTTTCGAAACTAGTTTATGATTTACTTTCATTCCTTTTTCATATGAGAGAATTATTGCTCTTTATGTATTTCAACTTTATTTTAATAAATTTTTTGAAGATTATGAATATTTCAATCATTGATCATACGAATGAAGATACATGCCTTATAGACAGTGGAACAATATACACTATATTTAAAGATAAAAGGTATTTTTTGTAAAGTCCTTTTTCTTAGAAATTCTTTGATTAACAAAATTCTTTGATTAAGCACTATCAAAATCATTACTGTGCGTTAGACCATCAGAAGTTCAAACTAAATATAAACAACTGATACATCGATTGGTCAAAATAAATCAGAGTATGCATGATGAGCCATAACATGACAAAAAATAATAATCTCACATAACCAAAAAGATGGAAGCACTACTTTTCGTGAAAGTAGCTCAAGCTTCCGAAGTCTTCCTTGATAGACCAGCATTTGAACTACCACCTAGAAAAATGTTAAAACAACAGAGTGAGACAAATGTCTCAGCAATTGACAAATCCATCTCATTGGGCATACGAGTAAGTGCCCATGAGGTGTCAAGTGAGAAGTCAAAGTAAATATAATATCATAACAAAATGTCGCTTAGTCAACATATATATATATAAGCATACATATTTATTTATGACATCATAAATCTCATGTCTATATCCTTACAAAGTTGCACAAGAATCAACGCACAACAATTTATGTCTCAGACAACCCTTATTTCCTCTAACTGAACCCATAGGCTAGTACTGACCCATGTGACTGGTAGTAAAACTCAACGAGCTCACCAATCAAATGATATGAATTGGCCAGATCCATAGAGCACAAGACCGAATCATGGGTTCCCCTGTAATAGCTGGGTGTCATTGTCCTATCAAATACAAATAGGTCAAAGGACTAGCCAGTGTACACCCGGTAGTCTATCACCTTATTTCCTCTTTTTGTATGAGAAATTCACCCCCTTATTTCCTTTGAAATAATCTCCAATCAAATCAACATCCACCACTCCCTCTCATATTTATCTTGTACCATTCTCAATGCAATATTTCCAACATTTAGGAAACAAAACCATCATATAAATAACACTTGTTATTTCTTAATGGAAAAATAGGTTCCACAAGACAATTTCATTAACAACATAATTTCATTGTCCAAATCTTATATCAATGCCACTTTTCATAATACTAAATATTTAATACCACTCACAAACATGTTACAAGTATGCACAAAGAGAGGAAAGTTCTTACCTCTCACAAAGCAATAAAATATTACCACAACTGTAATCCTCATCCAACACCAACAAGTTTCTATAAATAATCTACAAAGTTAAATATTACCACATATTAGTCTACAACTAATTTGGGTGGTAAAATTGTAGCTCAAAAAACTTAAAATTATTGGTTCAACTATCTACTATTTATACCAAATTTCTAATTTAAAGTTTAGGTTTTTAAATATATAAGAGTTATTAAATTATAAACTCATAATTTATTGAACGATCCAAATCATACCTCTAATATTCCAGATAAATTATTTAAACAAATTTTGATCAATAAAGGTACCCACAGAAATTTATTTACACATTTTTTATCATAAATATGTATACTATACAGATACGTATATATATATTTTAAAAATCATATACTAGCAAAAATAATAAATCCACTCCCATTAGTCTAACTGTTTAATCACATCTATTTAGCTAAACAAATTTTATATTAAAAACCATATCTTTCTAAACATAATTAAAATTTTAAAATACTCAAGAAATCAAATAAATAAATTAATATCATAGATCTTGGTTATAAAAATATATCTACAATTTTATCGTTTTCTAAAATAAAACTCAACCGGGGCAAAAACTTAAATTCTAAAATATTCTCTAATAAATATAATATTACTATCATTAGGGAAAGAAAAAATATTTAAAACCACTTTCACAAAAGAAGTTTAGTGAAAATAAATCGTTTTACTTACCTAAATAATCTCAAAAGTAGAACTTTAGACTGGAAAACACTCTTTCAAATCTCTCTCTCCAGCACTCTTCTCCCTCTCCACCGCTGCTCTCCCTCTCTCTTGATTGATGGGACATGTGTGTGTGTGAATATGTGTGTTGGGGGTATTTATAATACCCACTCACGCCGAGCTCTGCAAGAATTTTTTTAAAAAATAAAAGCTGATGGTGATGGGTCACCACCCATAACCATCTCCTCCTGAATCTCTACTGCCACACGTTAACGTGTGGAAATGCACTTCCTTTTTTTTTAAAAAAAAGTTGTCTCACTATCATCCCACTTCTCCCACACGACACGCCACCTCTGTCACTTATATTTTTTTAAATGACAAGCTGTTACATTTTTCTTGAGAAAATTGTTCAATTCATGTGCATAAATCCTAATATGGATTGAAGCAATTTGAAGAATATGGTATAATAGTTGTATGCACAAAAAACTAACTTTGGTTGGTCTAGTCTAAGGCCCAGTCTGCAAGCCCAGCCAGAGACGCGATCTACCCAAATGTCCAACATTCAGATGCCTAATGGACATGTGGAGTCTATCCAAGATCATATTTGTCACTCACATTCCCCAAACATCGGACCAGACAGATGAGATACGGAGATCCAACGACCAACACACTTAGATCCTTGGGGCGTCATGAGACAGGATGAATAGGTAGGGGAGAGCAGAATACCCATGACTCGACTAACCCGCCTAGACCTGGGAAAATCTCCTTGGATTTAGCCACCTGTTGTTGGTCTGTGAATGGAGGGCTAAAACCTACCCATATTACAAATAAATGGGATGGGCTACGGGTATGCCAACAGGCTGCCAGTGTCCGCTCGTTTAGGTTTTTTATTTTAAAAAAATTCTCTTATTATTGAATTAATGAATTCTTCCTGTGAGTTCCCACCTCCAGTGATATTAAATTGACTTATGGGGAAGCATGCTGCTGACATGAGATATATAGCTGTTTTGATATTTTTCCTTCTTAATTGTCCCCTTACATGTCTTTCCGATGCGTGTTTCTGAAAGCAGTGGAGCACGAGAAGAAAACCAAAATTTTATTGACGTTTCTACTATTTCTCTTTCCTTAGGAAATGGGAAATCTGAGGGAACACAAATGAAATCGAGCTTCGAAGCCTTCTCTTTCACCCTTTAGTTGAATCAGCTCCAAATTTTCTCCTTCACACTACTCATGTAACAAATGTCACAACTTTATCTTTTAAAATCACAAACTGACTTTTTATTCCACCTGGGTTTCATGTTGTCTTTATTTGGGATTTCTTCTTGCTTAATTTGAATAATCTCATGTTGTTTTAATGTTCTGTTTCGAGCCAATCGTTTTAATGTGTCAAACATGTGATTATTTTAAGTCGTTCTATTGCATCTGTGAGATAGATGCAATGCTAATTTGAAGAGTACTGTTATGGAATATAGATTGTACATTTGATTAGGTTTTATAACTTTAAGTAGTTGGGTTCAATTGGAAGACTTTCTTAAATTGTCTTTCCTATTTGTTACAGTGCCATTTGTATGCATTTTTAATAAGGTTCTAGATTTGGTCCACTGTGTCATTTGTATGCATTTTTAAAAGGTCACTTTCTCAAATGATTGATGCCAGGTTTATGCAGTTTCTCTTTACTGTCGATGTTGAGAAATTTAAGGCAGGAGCAGGGTTCCCATGAAATAAATTTTAAGAAATTTGAGGTAGGAGCAGGAACATTTTATGCTTTTGGCAATGGTTCTCATGTTAAATGAGCTGTCTGTTACCCGTTCAAAACCCGCCCATTTAACTCTAGCCCGTTTAAAAGATGCTAAATGGGTTGATGTACAGGTACGGGCTAGCTCGTACCCGTGAAATAATTAATGAGCTGGGGTATGGGCTGGCCAACCTGCCCGTTGCTCTCCTTTACGAACAGGCGACAACTGCTATGATCAATTATTTATTTTTCACTTGCCATTGTATTCACTATGAGTTTAAAGACATTACCAACTAGAACATTTGAAAAATTGTTATATGGTATTATACTGCGAATGCTCAAAGACATAAAGTGATGTCATTATGGGAAGGCAATATTATATACACTTTCCCTTTACAGGGTTTTTATCCTAATCTATTATGATTTTTAATGAGGCACAATATTTGTCTAAGATTATCAAGGGGGAGCTTCATAAAATATGATATGTGGTGTGGATGTTCTTATGATTTATGGGATTCCACTTCATGACATTCTTCTTTAACCTCCGAAATTAAAGGATCCTAAGTATGTGTTCCTATAACCCCCAATTTATACCATTAAGTTATTTACTGTTCTTGTAGCTCCTTAGGCTTGTGAACATAAATATGAACAATGTACTAAGTATTTGCACATCCAAATGAATAAAAATATACACTTTCTTTCTCTCTTAATTTCTTCTTGCTACTCTCTCCTTTTATCTTTCAACTTCATTTTTGTAACAACTTTTTACATTTAGTACTCAAAAGATTAGTTTAAAGGGAGAATGACGGAAAAGTACATAAAAAATAGTGAATCCCAGAAAGATGATTCAAAATTTTAAAACCCATAATGGTGATAATTCCTCACGCATTTTTATTGAATTTTAAATGAAATGTGCTGAATGCCCCTGAAACCCATAACGACTACACCATACAATTAATGTTTTAGCGGGAAAAAAGACAGAAATAGGGAGATAAATTTGAACTACACGAGGCCTTTCTACACCGAATCTAGTAAGTATGTTTTAGAAAGTTCAGTTTCTACAATGAACATACTAGGTTCGGTTTAGAAAGGGCAACCCAGGATGCATTTGGATGAGGCATTGGGCGCATTCGAATGGGTAGTAGGGACCTTCTACACTGCACATAAGCGATACGATTTTGAAAGCATACAAATGCTCGGTGTAGAATGTTATATTTCTCATTCGAATGAGACCAACTCCATTCGAATGACATATCCGTTCGAATTACGTTCAGTTTAGAAAGATATTGGAAATCACCATCAATTTGGATGAGCCATATTACTCATTCGAATGAGTGAGTGAAAAGAAACTTTCTAAACTGAACGGATGAGCAATATGACTCATTCGAATGGATGATGATTTCCAATATCTTTCTAAAGTGAACGTAATTCGAACGGTGTGGAAAGTCTCAATTCCCTCATTTGAATTGGTCACATGCCTCAATCGAATGGATATGTCATTCGAATGGAGTTGGTCTCATTCGAATGAAAAAATATAACACTCTACACCGAGCATTTGTATGCTTTCTAAATCGTACCGCTTATGTGCAGTGTAGAAGGTCCCTGCTACCCATTCGAATGCGCCCAGTGCCTCATCCGAATGCATCCTGGGCTGCCCTTTCTATACCGTACTTACTAGATTCGGTATAGAAAGGCCTCGCGTAGTTCAAATCTCTCTCTCTCTCTCCCCGTCTTTTTTCCCGCCAAAACATTAATTATGGTGTGACCGTTATGAGTTTCAGGGGCATTCAGGACATTTCATTTAAACTTCGGTAAAGATGCGTGAGGAACTATCACCATTTTGAGTTTTAAAATTTCAATTCATTTTTCTAGGATTCATTATTTTCAATATATTTTTTCCGTCATTTTCCCTAGTTTAAATTCTATTCATTTTTATTAGAACTTTTAAATATAGTACTCAAAAGATTGGTTAGAATTCTATTGTTAATGTTGCGGTTACGAGGAACTTGTTAATAAGTTGTTGGAGGAATTATTATAAGGTACAAAAAGGTCCAATAACACCTCTAGAACATATGATGATAAGTTCAAGTTTCTACGAAAGAGATGATAATATATTTATGGTATTCATTTATTGGCACCGTTTGGCAACGCGGTGCTTCTACTTGTAAGCACGTTCAACCGCGTTTTTCCGTAAAACGAGACAATCTCTTCCATATATTTACCTCAACTTATTTAAAAGTATTTCTCCACCACTTTATCAAACGGACCCATTATTAGAGCTTTGTGGTAAACCTCAGTACTTCTCTGTCTATGGTCTGAAAGCATTTTTGGGAACCAGAAGTAACACCTAATATACATGTAATAAAATGTTTGAGGGTAGGGAATAACAATAATAGGTTTATACGGCTGAGTAGTGATTGAGACCTTTTTACCGCCGTTTTCACGGAGAAGCCAATAGAAGAGAAGGTAAAATTCCTTCACTGGTTCTGGACAGACACAGCGGAAGTTGGGCGAAGCAGAGAGCCTCCAATGTTGCTTAGTGGTGGCTCTCGCATTTCGCATCATCTCCGAGAATGCGACCTCCACTTTCGTTACTACAGTTCCCAAATTGTTCAGCTTTCGTTGCCATCGCCTCTGAATCCTTCTTGGCCATATATTGAAAAGCAAACCAGAATGTCTTCGTCTTCATCATCATCATCTTCTTCGTCGTCGTCTTGTTATGCCAACATCCCATCTGAGTCTCCTCGAGAAATTCCACCCCTTTTTGATTCTCTCAGGTTCTTTCTTCGTTATGATCAATTTTTGTTGGGTTATACTATTCTGTACAGATTGTTTGTTCTTAAAAACGAAAAGTAGCGGAGATTGATTTTTTCTTGATTTTTTGAGATTTGGTATGAACTTGATACGTGTGAATAAATTTCCCGAGCAACTATGAATTAATTGATGAAAGCACTGATGCAATAACTCACGAGTGATTTGTGCTATTTCCTTATTCATGACTGTTTATAACCACATTTAATCTTTTGTGATCTATGCCTAAATAAACCTCTATGTAATTTGCTTAACTTATTAACTAACTATCTTGCTCATAATGTCCTACATATTCTATGATTAAAAAAAAAAATCCCTGTATCAATTATTTCCTTCCAAAATATTCCCTGATCTCAAAGATTAGAGATGTAGAAATCTGATATAGCTGACGCAAAGACTTCCATGTAGCATCCTGTATTAGTAAAAGAGGTCGGAAATTCAGAGGAAAAGTATTGGAATGAAAGAAAGACCCAGGGTGGAATGAGGTTTTTTGGGAATATGAAGGAGAGTTCTTACACGTCACTAATGGTGGTTTCTTGTACTTCATCTGATATACATGCTATTACTTACTGCTCTTCGATTAAGCATCGTCACTGGAACTTCAACTTTTTTTTTTTTTTTTAAATATGCTATGCACTCTGAAATGGCATCAAATGTTGTTCTTATCTGATACTTCCAGACATTGGGAAAACCATTTCTTTTTTAACTTTTCACATTTCAATTTCACTGGATGATTAGAGCACCCTTTACCGTTTTTGGATTTGTCCACTGGTATCCGGTGCTACTAGCAACCAACTAGTCCAATTCGCATGAATGTAGGCTCACAATGGAGGGTTATTGCGGTTGCATACCCAAAGCTTCAATTAGAGCACCCTTTTCTGATGAAGGAAAACTTACATTGTTGCAAATAATCTGGAGGAAATACTCTTGGGCTCCAATCATGTCTAATACAGTTAAATTCCAATTATTCACCTGCTATCTATCTTCAAGGGAGAATGTTCTTGTATAAGAGTAGTTTAGAGCTATTATCTTGCCTTGTGAATTTGAGAGAGGTTATTTGTATTAAGCTTTTGCATATTGTGGCTGCTCTTAGTCAAGGTTTAAATTGTTGGGCATGAGCTAACTGATTACTGATCAAGTAATCAATTTACATGTTCACTGATTTTTTCCCTATTAATTTGTATTTCATATTATCCTCTCTTTTTCCTTTTCAATCAAGATTCTGATTCCTTTTGTTTTTGCAAAGCCAACAAGAGGATGATCAAGAAATTATCTCCGATGGATTACCACCAATAGCAGGTTTTTAGCCACCTTCACTGTATTCCTCCTTTTCCATGTCTCCCACGCATGCACATCATTATAAATAACTAATTTGTTTTCTGTATTCCCCCCCATGTTTTCTTGCCGGAAGAACATGCTGTTACTAGAAATTTGATGATGCACTTAAATTGGTTTTTTTATTGGGGTTGGGCTTGCGGTAATCTTTCCTACAAGGAGGAATTCCTTGAACTTTTGTATCTTTTAGTTTAGCATCTATTTTGTTGCATCTTTTGATTCTTTAGGATTTTCAATCACTGGCCTCTTTGGCTACATAAGTGATGCAGGGCTGCAAAGAAAGGCATGCAGAAGCCATAGTTGCATGCTTCCAAGCTTTCTTGCATGCTCAATTTTCCTAGCATTTGATTGTCTTCCTCTCGTTGAGAATATCTGAAGTTTATCTATTCCTTGCTAGGAAACAGCTTTTTCTTAATGTGGCTAGGATTATCAATTTGATGAAACAATAACTCATAATATATTGAGCCAGAAAAAGAAACTTAAGGAAACTTCTGAAGTACTTTCTAACTTATTTGAAACATTGAACACTGAAATTTTATAGATAGTACTTTATGTAGGACGATGAAAGATTGCAATTTGGTGCATGCTTCTTTTAGTTGGGCATAGTAGGTAAACCTTCCATCAAAGCAAGAAAAGTGTACAATGTTCACTGTGTTCTTAAAAGCTGATAATTTTATTTGGACTTTAATCAATGTCAATTTTAATATATCTATGATAGTTGTAGGAAGCAACCCTACCCATAATTTGTGAAAAATGCAGCTTATCTCAGACTCTATGTAAATGCACAGGGCCCTAGTGTGGTATTGTAGAGAAGGAAAGCATGAGAGAGAGGGGGGAAAGAGGAGAGAGAAAAATGAATGATATACTGTATATTCCAAAATCATGAGTGTTTGATACAATAGGTGCCACTTATATAGGCATCCTCCTACGTCATCTCTGTCTGCGTCTAACATATACACCAACTAACTATTCCTCTTATTTATCAATTACACTTCAGGCCCACTCTAAATATAGGAGTTCATGCAAGTGGCTGGTCAGTAATATTAGACTATAGGTGATAGAGTACTAACATACCAGAGGTGGAAGAAACTGGAAACGGTTGCTGCCACGTGGGTGCTTGACGGAGTCTTCAGTCTATCAATTATTTTGTTGTCATTAGTTATTTATTACTATTATTGAATCAGTCAGAGGAGTCAGTTAATTAGCTTAAGAAGTGGGTCACTATCTACTTCCACTAGGATAGTTATGCATTTTATTTGGAGTCAGTTAGCATCAGTCAGTTACCTTCCTTTTCTATAAATAGCCGAGATGTATTCAAGTTGAGTCATGAATGAATGAATATTGTTTTCCTCTTTGGAGATTCTCCTTTGGCTTCTACGAGCGCTCATTCGCAACATCCTTGCCGTGAGTGAAAGTAGGAGAGCACTATCTATCTAATTCCGTTCTGTTTCCTAATTACAGATTAGAGATTGACCAATAGGCCTATGCCTAAAATCTGTAGGTTGAAGAGAGAAAATATGAAGGGAGAGAGGTCTGTTGGTAACAAATGGTGTCATGACACATTTTCAAATTGTTGAGGGGAAGGCAGAAAGGGAATAGCTAGCCATGTTCAACTGTGTGTTATTTTTTTTTTTGGGAGGGGGTGTTAAGGATAAATGGACAGTGAATGTGGGAGAGATCCTGGTCTATTTAAATCTTGGAAGTTTTATGTGTTGCTGAGTTTCTGCTTCTGTAAATGTCTTTTTATTGCTTTGATAGATGCTCTGTACTTGAACTCTGCTCATTTACTCTGAATGTAGTAGAATTCCCCTTGTATCTTCTGTAATTGAACAATATTTTGGTAGATTTTCCATCATATTATTGATATGAATAAGAATTGCTGCAACTGTAGTTAGGTTTGCATAATATTTTTTATAGGAGCCCAAAGTCACCTCATAGTTTGTAGGCATTAGGGGGAAAACAACATGGCACAAAATCTTCAGATGCTGGTCTTTAGTGAAGTTTTTCTTCATATTACCAATAACTAGTAGCTATTCTTTCTATCTACTCACTGTTAAACATTGTACTATTGTGGAAATATTTTAGTACCATCAGTGCTTTTGTTTCAGTATAATGATTTATATCATGATAATTTTCAAAACTATGATAATGACCTCCATTTGGTTGTACCAGATTAGGGGTTGTAGCTGGAATCTGAAGTTACATTTATATGCAAATGTTGTTTCCCTCCTTTGGCCACTGACTATGGACTACGTGTTATATATAATGTACTATCTAAATAAGATATTTACGAACCTATCATGATCATTTCCAGGAGGAGTTGTAGCATTGGGTAAGTTTGATGCTTTGCACATTGGCCATCGAGAGCTTGCCATTCAAGCGTCAAGGGCTGGGCCTCCATTTCTTTTATCATTTTCTGGAATGGCCAACGTACTTGGCTGGGAACAAAGGTATGATCCAGTACAACATTCTATCAAGTCAGTTCAAAGGTTTCTTTTATCAGTTCATATAACTTGAAAAATATGATTGTTTATTCCAGTGTCAGAATCTTACACTCTAGAGGAGTAGTCATAACTTTGCAATTGAGAACAGGAAAATTTACTGCATGGACTAGATTAAAACTTAGCCATTGCTCTCCGTCTGTCAGGAAATGGCCCAATGTTTTCTTGTTACCTGGCTAATACTAGCATTCCAAAATCAGCTCTTGTGTGTGGACCAACAAAATTATAATTTCTTGAGAATGTTCTGAATTAATACCATTTTATTTTGAATGATTAGTGGTAGGGAAAAATATAAAATTGGGGCTAAAATATAAAGAACTACCCTAAACTTGGATTCATCTGCACATAATTCCCTTCATTTTGAAATCTTGATAATGATCCCTTGAACTTTCTTTTGCATACTTATATCACCATTCTGTTAATAACTCTTGAATAATTTGAAAAGTGCCACTTTAGCCATAATAAACCATGTGGCATCTGGCATGGGAATATTAACATTTTTATAATATTCATTCCAGCTGCATTAGCATCAAAATGTCTTCATCAACATAACAGATCACTCTTCAGTTCTCCATTTCTGCCCCTTTGATCCATCTAGACCTTCACCTTCTATGCAATAACTCAGTATCTTTCTTCTCCAATCCATCACTTTCATGCTCCTAATTTATGGTTTCTTCTCTCCCTTCTATTAAAGAAACTTTCAGGTAGACTCGAGGCCTTCATACAAAAAGTGCGCTACCAAACTGATTTTTATATAAAATCTCTTGCCGATATTGTTTGCAAGTATGGAACAGCTGCTGTAATCATAGAAGTGAACACTTTTGTTCCTACAGAGGCATGTATGGTTTTTACCTGCAGAATCTTAACCTCACTTCCTCTTTATACGTTTCATTATTCTTATCCTTAACACTGAAATTGCTATGCAACCAAACTCCATGGTTCATCTGTAATGAAACCAATTTATTGGAGAAGGAAGTTGAGAATAATTTATAAGTTGGGAACATGAAAGTGATGGATTGGAGAAGTAAGAGAAAAAAATCATTTACTGGAGTGTGAAACTGCAGATGGCTTGAGTGCCAAAGGGGCTTTTTATTTTGAGGTTTCATGGACTCTTTTGCAACTTGGGTAAATATTGTAAAAATATCCATATTTCCATGTTAGATGCTGATAGGCAACCAGATTATTCTAGGAAGTTATTTGTGTTTTATATTTTGTTATATGCCTTGTGTTAATTGTTACAAGTGTTCAATGTTGGTTACTGTTAGTTTTTATGGATAGGATAAGGTAGTTATTTTCAGTTTGTGTCAGGCTATAAATGTCATATATGTATTCTATCAAAAGAGGGATGAATGAAATTATTATTCACTGAGATTATCTATAATCTTCCTAGAACTAGATTCTGGTTCTAGCATCCTCTCTTCTTCCCCCTCCCCCCTTTCTTCTCTCTATTCCTTTCATTCTTCTATCTTTTCTAGAATTATAGATTCTGGTTCTAGAGTTCCTCTTCTTCTCTACTATTTCTCTTCTCCCTAGAACCAACATAAGACAGAGAGAGAAGAGAAATAGTAGAGAAGAAGAGGAACTCTAAAACCAAAATTTGTAATCCCAGAGAAGAGAAATGAAGAATGAAATGAATAGGGAGAAAAGAAGAAAGGGGGAGAGAGAAGGCTAGAACCAGAATCTAATTCTAGGAAGGAGAGAGATAATTTCACCGAATCATATTTTCATTCATTAATATCATTGATAGAGTACATATCTGATATTTATAGCCTAATACAATAACTGCAAGTGACTACTCTTACCAAACATATAAAACTGAGATTATCTTAAAATAACTAACATAAGACACGTGTGAAAATTAACACAAGACACAGAATAAGACAAAATATAAATAGCTTGTTCCTAAAATAAATTATTAAAGATCACTAGGTTCCTATCAATATCCTCCCCCAGGAGAACAGCCTTGTCCTCAAGGTGATAGGAAGGACACAAGGAAGCAGTTTGCATTTATGACCAGGAAGAAATTTATCCCCACGTCTAACACGTAATCCTTTATCTCTGCATAACTGCTTGTCAGTTTCAGAACTTCGTATAGTAGTGGTAACTGGCCAATTTTGACTAATAAATGCTTCTGATTTTGTTTTTTTCCTGGAACTGTAATTGCTATCAGCCACACTTGACCCTGTATTTTCTTGGGGGGGTAAATAAACGTCCAGAAAACTGCCATTGTACTTTGGCTTCACTAGGTTGATGTAAAGAAGATCAATGCTCTTTTTGTTTCTTGAATTTGAAGAAGTTTGCATCCAGATGATTTAACTGGTGTGCAGTTGCTCCTCGTTGCTGTGATAAGAGGTCTGTTGGAGATGGGTTATTAGTTTCATTGGGTGGATGAAATGCTCGGTTGGTTTTTAGGAAGTGGGAATATATGATCAGTATTGAGGGCAGTGGAGCAAATGTTCACCATTGTTGCACAGTAAACCCTAGGTCACTGTTCTGATACCAAAATGTTGGAATCTGTAAAATAGAATTAGAAATAGAAGAAAGTGAAGAAAGAGAGAGGAGAAAGAGTAGAGAAGAAGATGAACTCTAGAACCGGAATCTGTAACCCTAGAGAAGAGAGATGAAGATTGAAATGAACAGAGAGAAAAGAAGAAAGGGGGAGAGAGAGAAGGCTAGAACAAAAATCTAGTTCTAGGAGGGAGGGAGATAATTTCATTGGATCAAATTTTCATTCATCCATCTCATTGATAGAGTACATATATGATATTTATAGCCTAATACAATAACTGCAAATAACTACTCTTTCCTAAACATAAAAACATTATCTTAAAATAATTGACATATTTCACAAAGAAAAAAATAATTGACATAGGACACCTGTAACAATTAACCCAAGACACATAATAAGACAAAATATAAATAGCCTCTTCCTAAAATTATTGAAGACCACCGGGTTCCTATCAGATGCTGCATAATTTTATTATGTCAGATATGACACTTCTCTGTTTATGATTGAACAGAGTTATTAACAAAAGGGTGTTTATATGCGTACAAATGAAACTTTAAGGAAGTTTATTCTCAGGTTTTAAAGATGAAGGGGCTCTTTGCAGATGACTCAAAAGTTCATTGGATTTCCTTGTATTTTAACCTAAACTCGTATGAAAGTTTGGTTCCCGATCTTTTCATATTGAAAAAGGATAAAGGAATTTTGTTTCATTTCTTGGAATGAAGTTATCTTTCAGCATTGGAGACTAAATTAATATATGCTTGAATGATTTTATCAAATTGGTTATGGTGCTTACTACAAAAAATACCTACTTCCTCTAATTAGAGCATCACAAACCCCTATCTAGGACTACCTTGGCAATAAGTTTCGCATGGGCTGAGTAACAATGCAATTATAGTAGTATTTTTTTTATTCATTTGGAGTAGGTATATAATTATCCAAGAATCTCAAGAAATTACATGTTTTTTTTCAGATGATTATATATGAAAATGTATAATTATGTGTATCATATGTTTCAGTTTTGATGAATATCATCTGGGCATAATTTTTAAATGATTTAAAAGTCTTCCTTTCTAAAGAGCAGTTTCCTTTATTCTCATTGGTTTTGGTAATATTTCAGATTACATAGTAATAAATAAATGTGTTGTGATTAAAATAAGAGATAATATATACCATCTTTTTTATTACTTCCTAAACAGGGCTCCTATAGTTGCCAAATGCGACAGAAAGCGAGTGCTTTCTTCATGGGCTCCTTATTGTTGTAACACGGTCCCAAAAGAGTTCCAGGTTGAGTTTTCAAGAGTGAGACATCTCAGTCCTCGTGAATTTGTTGA
>JANTPZ010154993.1:0-17449 GCA_025593235.1 Vachellia pachyceras
TTTATTGAATCTCTTTCCCTTTTCCAAACCCTCAAAGCTGCCAAATCCAATGGGATTAATGATTTCAATCGCTTTGCATTCAAATTTGATCTCGCCCAAGCCCCTTGAGTTAGATAAATCCCAGATCTGAATTTTGGAGTGAGTCCACGTACTTAGCTTGAGACCCATAAAAAAACAAATTAAATTATTCATAACTCATGTAAATAAGACATTTTGCTGTGGATTATATCTATAATCTATTGAATACAATTTGTTACGGTCAAGAGAATGGATAGCTTAAACGCAAAAAACTTTTGTTTGCCTAGCTTAATCGCAAAAAACTTTTGTTTGCCATCACTTCCTGAAACCTATGTTTAGTTTCAAAATATAGGTTTTGTCTAAGTATAAAATTTTTTCTGAAAAGTTATTTTGGTTACAAAACCTCAGTTTGAAACCTAGGTTTTCTCTTTCCTATTTGTCCCTCTTTTTCCTACTTTTCCCTCTTTCCTCTTTCATACTTTTTTCCTTCTTTCTCTTTCCTCTTTCCTACTTTTTATTCTTTCTCTTTCCTCTTTCCTACTTTTCATACTTCCTATTTCCTATCCACTTTTTTACATTGGAATCCGTAAAAGTTAATAACTTCTCAAACATAAATCATTTTTCAAAACCTAGGTTTTGTCTCGGAATCTGTAAAAGCCATTTTCCAAAATATATTCTCCAAAACCTAGGTTTTACCTCGGAATCTGTAAAATTTATTTTTAAAATAACATCCCTTCGTAGAAAATCCTCCTTCTCTGTTGTAGTTATACCAAAATAGTTCATACAAAGAACCAGATTAAGATGGGACAAAATATTTGGTGAATGATATATTATGCTTAAGTAGAAGAGGGTATATTAAGATTTGAAATATGTTCTACACTACATTAAGAACGTGTACACTACCTGTACCCATTACTCTCCCAGTTTTACCTATATATCATTGTCTTTGTGATTTCAAAAACCGTATCTTCACAGGGCACATAAAAAATATTATTTTCCCCATCCTGGAACTTTGGCTTCCCGCGCCACTATTATTCTCGTCTTCCTCATTCACAGAATCTGTTCGCTGCCAAGTCTTTTTCCCATGCATGTGTACCTCTTCAGAAGCGGAACTTTATGATTTAAGCATGATCCGCTTGAATTGCTGACATTAAATATATTAAATATTACATTTTATCCTTAATATAAAAGTTAGTTGAGCTAAATATAATGCTTAAAACTTTAAAAAAACATTTATTTATATATATAATTAGATTATATATCGATTTATAAGTTAAACAAATCAGTTTAAACAAAAATAATAAATATAAATACTTTTAAATAATGTATTTAATTTCATTAATCTTTCAAGTAAAAATCAACTAACTCTTATGTTAAATAGAGTTAAAGTTAGTAACAAAGGGAAGGCGACAAAAATGCAATTAAAATTGGTCAAAATACATAAG
This sequence comes from Vachellia pachyceras, assembly GCA_025593235.1. Lineage (NCBI taxonomy): Eukaryota > Viridiplantae > Streptophyta > Magnoliopsida > Fabales > Fabaceae > Vachellia > Vachellia pachyceras. The sequence goes on from JANTPZ010154993.1 coordinate 1,464, forward strand.
AAAGTAACAAGATTGGCGCATGCCTTGAAAGAATATAACTGCAATTGAAAATCAAATCTACAGCAGAAACAATAAGACTGAAGGCGAAAAGCAATTATTGATGTAAAGAAAAGGCTACAATCCAAGGAAATTTCTGTACATAGTTCTGTACATGAAGATATCTAAAAGAGCAAACACTTTAAAGTACCCTGGTCTCTGTACTACCAACCCAAGTCAATGAACTACCTGTGCATTTGCGGGCTATGTACACACCCCAACAATTTTAGTCAGTGAAGATTGGAGCTTCTTCTCCTTCAGAAGCAAATCAGCTCCTCTTTCGACCACCACCACTTTTGCCAGCAACACATTCAGATCCTTATCTACATCTCTATCGGCTACTCTAATAATTACACGTTTAGCATTGAAATGCAGATCAAGTCAGGAGAATGGAGTTATGAAAGGTGAAACGATCCTTGTCCCTCGGTTATGGCATAGAGGAGCTTCTCTTTCATCTTTTCCTGAAATTCATACAAGTGACCGAAGAAAATTAGGCTCCGACTTATGAACATTATTTTCTGAATGCTTCAGTTATTAAAGTTTGAAAGAATGAAGAATTACTTTAGATGAGTAAGGAGGTAACTTCAAGTAATTTGCACAGGTCATCACGCTAGGCAAGTCTGTGTCTGCCCGGTTGGCACAATGCTGTCAAAAGGAAAAAAAACAAAAGTATAAGGAGGAATTCTAACAACCATAAAGTCAAGCGTAAAAAACCAGAGATTCATCTAATAGATTATAGCATCCACACCTTTCTCACAATGGTCAACTTGGGATTAAGAGATGCCAGTCCTCCAGGAGGAAGTCGAGGTGCCCCAGTCACAAACTGAAGGAATGCTCTACGCTGTACATGGTCAAATTCTTGAATGATTTCCAGCAACTGACATTCCAAAGCAGTAAGCAACGGATTATGAGATTTGGGTATAAAGCCACAGTCGAAACCACAAAATACACACACACACACACACACAACGTTAATTGAAAAAAAAAAAAGGAAGACTCACATTAACAATTGGAGGACTGCTAGCACTGTACCCATGGTCAAATTTCATGTGATCCGCCAGGTCATGGAACTGCTAAAAAGAGATGATTAAATTTTAGTTGTTTTTAATAATTTTATCTCTGGGAAAACTGGTTTATGGATATTGAGAAATGAAATATACACGTACAGCCCAAGAATCAAGCTCTCCGCAGAGTACTCTCTCAAGTTCTTCTTCACTAAAAACACGAAGATGCTCAATGGAAAAGACCTGGTGTAGACAAAAAAAAAATCAAATATTTGACAATCACAAGATTTAAAAAAACTATCCCAAGAATCAAATAATTGACCTCAAGAAAAAGGAGGAGGAGCATTCTGTGAAGTTTTAGTTGGGAAAAAAAGGCACTATAAAATGGGGGGTGAAGTCGACAAACTTCTGATCAACATAATGCGCAAAAAACAAGAAATGATCTTCTTCAATTGATAGTCTATGTTTTATCAGTTGCTAATTCTGCTTTAAAATTGAATTCACGTATCATCATTTTGGATTTCAAACCTTTAAACCATGCAAAAACAGTAACCCTCAAAATCTGGAATACAAGCGTTAGATTTGAGCTCAAATTCCTTCAATTCATCATATAATATATGAACTCCATTTCTCTTCACCATTTGCGCCTGCACGTGCATGAGCACAGACACACAGAGTAGCAGCATAGAAGGTTGGCATTGATTTTCTCAATTGTTAAAAACTAGGACATGAGAAAGTATTTTAAGCATCAGTTGGTCAAAGAGAATAATGGCAGAACCTGATTAAAACCAGATTTGAAAGCTTCAATTTGTCTGGAAATTCCTGACTTCACAGTGGCATCCACAACCAGTGAAACATAATCATCCAGGTTTCTCGTATTCACCTACCCAAAAAAACATAACTTCTTATCACCAACGGAAATAACAAAAAGAAAATTGCAATCACATGAAGCAATATCTTACTGCTGCCTGATCAGTCCCAGAGGTAAGAACAATGTCAGGATACCCAGGAAGAGTAAAATCAAGGCAAAGGTCTTCAATTCTTGTGTCTCGAAAGCATGCATCAAATTCCATCATGTAATTGTCTCCACAGATAGATTCCAAAAATTTTTTCCGGTTAACAATAGCCTGAAACTCTTGAAGTGCACTACCAAGCCCAGGATCAAATGATTGAATGTCATAGAGAGACAGTTCCTAAAAAGATGATAACAAACAAAGAGACCAAATCAAACATAATGATCATCTGCGAGCAAATAATCCACAGTTGTTGGGTTTCAAGTTAAAGTGAAGCTCATGAATTGCGCCTAGAATTGGTGTACCTTTCCAAGAATAAGTTTATAAAAGGCTCTGGAGAAGTGCAGATCTAAGACCCTTCCATCTTGAAGAGCTTTAGCAACTACTTGGCCCAAAAGGAAAAATTTCGCTGTTACTTCAGAGAATTGTATACCACCAGATGATTCTAGTGTTGAAGGCCATGGACAGGGAAAGAGTCCATAGGTAGACAAAATTCTCATCTCAGCCTGCAAGTTTGTCTTCGATGTAGAAAACCAATCATCCTCTCTCCACATCCCCATTCCAGATTTCTGGAACTCCTGACAGACTAAGGTATAGAATTCCAATGTCGGTCCAAGACCACTACCAACTTCTTCATCATATTCCACTTCAAGAACTACATTGCTACCGGCATGTAATTCCATCATTTGTGAAGCAGATTCCAGAATCTGGTTGCGAAAAACTAAAAATTTCTTCCGAGGTGATACCCCAAGGCTCAGGTGCCTGTTGCTTATTGTTGCTGAATCATGAAGTTGATTCTGTTGCTGACCAAATGCCGCCAATTTGAAGTACTTGCATCTTGCCTCAAAACTAAATAGGAAAGGGCATGAAACCATCAACTGATTACACCATAGAGGCATAGCACCAATAGAGACTGTTAAAGGATCCCGCATTTGTTGCTCCATTTTTTCTGTCAATTTTGCACTCACAAACTCATTTTGTGGGACAGAAGGAACCACTACTTTTAGGCTATCCAGGTTATCAAGTTTCCCTTCAGCAAAGGCACAAATTCTTTCACGAGACATGAGGTGAAAGATAAATCTATTCATGCCTTCCAAGCTTTTGAGGAGAAACAAAATATCATAAATCGGGCATGACTTATCCAAATCAGAAACAAGTTCACAGGAGAACATGTCCGAGAAAAAAGGAGTGTACTGCATATAAGCTGCAACTTTATCAATGGTAAACACATCTTCAGGTGAATGAAGATGTCTTGGAGGGGCTACGTCCTCGGATTTCACAGCCATTCTATAAGTTATTGTGTGCACTTGACTCCACAGTTTTGCACCAGAGAAAGAGTCGTTTTGTTTCATTACTTGACCAAGAATTGCCTGGTACAATGTCAATTTAGGATCCAGCTTCTGTTCTTCAAGGTAAAAAACAAGCTTTTGTTCAGTTGCACTACTACAAGAAGCCGGATGTCCTTCCAGTTTTGGGCCTCCTTCTGCATTCAATTGTGGCTCTCTCTCTTCATGCCCCTGTTGAATACAATCATAAAAGTCAAAATATAAGTTAAAGCACACATATATTAAAACTGTGCTTAATAGAATTTTCAAGATTGAAAAGACATATAAGCTAAAGCACAAGTACCAAGTGAATAGTACAAACAACAGTACAATGAATCTCAGGGGAAACTTTTAGAATTCACCATTAAGGAGTAGTGATGGATAATGAGATCTATAAAATGACAAACTTTATAATCATTGATCCATTATAACCCATAGGTTGGCACAAAACAATAAAAAATGTTATATACCAATGGTTGTGCTTACATGAGTTTCAGAGCAAGATGACTCCCCAGGATTTGCACAGACAACTCGATCAGGCCTAGGTTGTAACAGCTCTGTCTCTTCTCCCTGCAAAATAATTAGATCTGCTTGTAAGAATATCAAAGTGCCTTACCCAAGAAAGGGAAAATACATTAAACAAACAAGAATAGAGAATTAGAATGCAGCTTCAGTGAATCAGTGACTCAGCAAATAGCGCTTTAGAAATGTAACCTGTGTCTCAATGATATCGGCTAGTAAAACATCAGGCCCAGTATTTACTTGAGAGGAACTTGCATTTGACGGTACATGAATGGGTGGGTTTTCTGCTTGGCTGGATGATGACTTTACATTATCAGTGCTTTTTAAGCTAACCTTTGGCCATAAGTATCCCCCAATAGTATGTAAGGATGAAAAAGGATCAACAGTAAGAAAATCCTCAGTGTAATTATTAAGGCATGTCTCTCCCTCACCCTTGACAAAACGAACTTTGAGGCAAGGATATGGTATCGGACATCTATTTGGAACTGTAGCATAGGAACCCCTTAGTTTCAGTCCATTGCTTAGAATGACAGGAAAAGCCTCCAAAGAAGTCAGTGCGCTCTGTAAGTTTCGTACTAGAAAAGAAAGGGGTGTGTCTCCAGAAAGAAGCTGAGGATAAGATAAGCATGCCCTTGCCAGAACCTCAAATCGTTTTTCAATCACAACATCATAACCACCTTGTCTTCCCCCATTTTCCCTCATAAGCACACCATTAGATAAATATTTTGTCAATGATTTTACTATTCCACTCTCAATAAATTCAAAAGTAGAAACTTGTTCCTTGCCAGAAAGCTTCTCCATAATTTGGTACAGTATACCATCAACCTTCCCTTCAGGCAGAGCAAGAGAACCTTTGCCAGTAGGTGTGCCAAGCGAATCATTTAATGCCACAGACAGTGCTCTGAGATTTTGAAGAATTTTGGTCAATCCTTTTTCAGAATCATATAATTCTGGTGCTAAGAATTTTGACTTTATATGCTTTGCAAGATTAATAATTGAGTCCTTCTCAAGCATGCAAGTTCCTGCATCTGATACTGTTGTACAAGACTGATCAGTAGAAAATGCATAACACAGGCATTTAAGGTCCCTAGAAGAAGACGTTTGATTTGAGTCAAATACCAATTGGATGCCACCAAAAACTGGGTACATCGACTCTGACAAGCTTGCTGGTTTTAATAGTGCATCGATGGCAAAAAAGACACCTTCCTTTATAAACAAATTCAGGAAATTATCTGAAAACTTATTAAGCATTATCTCAGCAATCTGCAAGGCTAATATCAGCAAATGGCGATCCTTTCGAGTGAATACCCCAGCTAAAAAACTGCCACATTAACTAGAAAAAGTCAATAATTTATCAAAATTATTTAATTTAACATTTCAACTCATGGGATGAGTTAAGTTGCTTTACCTTGAGATGCCAGCATTCTTAAGTGATTCAACAAGCATGTCGGAGTTGCTCAAATAAATTAATTTGTGCATGACAAATAAACATCCATGGCAAACATTTAAACTTGCACCAGAATTAAACACCTGTAGAGGAGTGCAGCATGTAAAAAAAAAATAATGAAGAGGACATGAAAAACGAAAACATGACTATTAAAAAAAACCAACCTGGATCAACATGGGAACCACATCAATCGCAAACTTCTGCAGATAATCTAGGTGATTAACTAGAAAGGATTCTTTATGTAGCAATAGCTGATCATTCTGATCTTTGTCCAACCGAGGGAGAAGCTCGTTGAGCAATTTCAGAACTTCATATACCTGAAATCAATATTCACGTAAATATTATTAAAAAAGAAGCTCACAAAGCAGGACAAATGTTAAGTTATTAAAATGGAAACGATTGAAACAAGTAATATGCTGCACATTGAAGCCTCTCTTAAACAGAAGGAACTAAACACCAATGACAAAACTTAAAAAGAGTTGGAAACCAAACTCCAAATCCTCTCATAGGCTGTAGCATAGGAAAGGGCATCGATCATAACATTTTATGTAGAAAAAGAAGAGAAACACATGCTTCAGCTAGATATACTACAGCATAAAACCTAAGGATTTTGAATCATATGAATACATATAAACAGCCAGTGTTACAACATGATCCATTTCATCCAACATTTTATCAGAAATTTCTGCGTATCATGGAGTTTGGGGATAATTATATTGGATATTACATATTTGGCAGCAATATAGTTCATGAGTTCAATATGCCAAAACTCATTTGGATTAGATAATTTTGAAACAGCATAAATGCAGTCTGTTTGTGTTTGGCAAAAAGTAATCAAAGTGCAATATACTCAACTATGACCTTCTTGATACGTGTCTGTGGTTGACTAAATTCACTAAGGCATGCAACTTTTTACTAGAAAACTCCCCAAACTCAAAGGCTATTAACTGTATCTATAGAGCATTATACCGCTCTTTCAAATCTCTACTTCTGCATAGCGAAGGAAAAATTCAGAGGTCAAATAACAATTCTGGATTAGATTCTTGAGTCTGACCATTCCATCAGTGGCCATAGATTAACAAAAATATAGCTAAGCGTGAAAAACAAAATGCTTGCTTTGTGATTATTTAAATGAATGATATTTAGAGTTTAGACAAGTCACACCAAGCACTACTTTAGTCTGTAGGATATACGAATACTTTAAATGATTGGGTTTGGGCACGCAACAGAAGGGTTTATTAAAATGATTAGGTTCTTTTCAATAGTAATTTTTATCGAAACAGAAATCAAATGTGAAAATTTAGGGACTGAACATAAATGCTTTGCTATAAAGATTTCTGCATTCAAAATGACGGCACCATAACTGAATATGCAAACCTAGCAAAATAATGATCTCAAAAACACATGAAACCATTCTGCTAAAGCCCCCCATACAATTTAAAATGAATCCACAAGATAGTGTCATGATCCTATGATGGATTGAAGGTCTAGGTATTGGTTTTATTTTCTGAAAAGTTTAACTACAGAATGTTAAGTTGCAATAATTATTTAAATTGTGTGGACTAAAACAGTGAAAGACAAAACAGTACTGCAGACTAAGCTGTGTACCTGATTGCAATGTCCACCTATGGGATGAGAAGATGAGACCCCGTGTGGAAGGTCAGACGTAGCCAAGATATCCTTCAACACATTGCTTATATTTAGCTCATACAATGTCCTGAAGGCTACAACTGAACCAGAAGAAAGCTTGACAAGTAGCCCTATCAATCCCTGCCAATTATAATAATAACCTCATCTCACTTTAAAACAAAAGAGAAAATAAGTTGACAAAGGTAGAAGCTAAAGATTGGGGGAAATTCTTACATTATATATTGGTTGAGATAGAGTTGTTCGGCCATTCAAACTTAAAATATGTGAGACTTGTTGAATCAACCCATGCTTACAAAGTTCATCCAACAATTCGGATGAGTGACCAGCTCGCTCAACAATTTTAATTAAACAGGTAGCAACATGTTCCACAAGCTGAGGAATTAAGTTTAGAAGGTTAATAACTAATAAAAAAGGAATACTAAAACACATAAGAGTATCAAAAGCATCATACACATTCCATTCTTCGTACCTGCCGATCCTCGTAATGAAGAAGATTGCATAAAATGGGTAGGGCCTCCATGCAAGGTGACAAGCTTTCTGAAGAAAGCTTCTTACATATGTTCACCACAATAGAAAGAGCCACTCTCTGGATAAGTGTTTTGAGAGAGAGGAGGTTTAGTGAAACAGAATTATTTCATCAAGAAGCGCTATAGCAACTAAAGCCAATAAATTTTTGGAGTTAAAAATTTATTGTAAAAAGTGCCTATTCGGTTATTCTCATGAGGATGATGTCATGTGGAGTTTGAGGCTTACCTGAATGCTTGTCGAGAAGAAGTCAATATAATTTAGAACAGCCATAATAGCCCCAGCTCGTAAGCAAGAGAGCGGTTGCTCACGAGATATTTTCTCTAATGCTTGGAGACACTACATTAACACATGATCTATAACCATATACTCCTTTCATACCATATAAGGGAAAAAAATTTAATAAGATATATTGCAGTTATACAACCATAAATACCTGTTCAGCCACATCTTGATATTCGATGGCCAATAATCTTTGACATAGAGCAGAAATAGCATCATGGCTAGCAAGGATTCCAGCTGATCGAGGATACACATCACATACATAGGTGATAGCCCTTATAGCCAACAGCATTATATCTGGGTTACTCTCATGCTTTGCCAGCTTGACCAGCAGCGGTGATAATGAATCTGTAGTCATGCTGGAGAGTGAATCCTCAGTACAAAATGACAAAACTTCACAAAGTTCTGCAAGAAGAGCTAATTGAGCAGAAGGCTCAGTCTCTTCACTCAGACTTGATATGATTCTTTTGAACTTCCCATGATCACTGGATAATCTCTGCCTATGGTAGCCTCGGAGACTGTGGTAATGCTGCTCCATGTCATCTGAGTCACATGACCCATAAGCTAAATCCTTTTCAGGTTCTCCCTCTGATCTACTTGACGCGGAGGCAGATGATGAAGTATCCATGTCATTATCATGGGTCTCCAGCATTGAGTGTGTAGAATCAGTATGGATTTGATTTGACGTGTTGGAAGAACTTGGTCTTAAGTCCAACGAACTGCACACCCGTTTATCAGCAGGTAGTTCATCCACCGTTTCTGGGCGCTTCTGGCCTCTATTTTCCATCAATTGTTTTCACCCAGCAATTCAAATAGACACCTGTGCAGTTCAAAATCTTATCAGATTGACATTCATTACCATAAATTTCTAAACAAGGACAGGCCAAGTAAATCTGATTTAGAAAGACAGGATATTCTGTTCTTTCCCTCTTTGTAAATGTCCATAAGACCAATATAGAACAACCTCAGTTCTATGATTGAAGGTTTCGTCCCCATAGACAGTACGAAATCATTTCCTATTATCTTCAAAATTCATCCCGTTACTTAGTCACCAGGATCATAACAAAATGTGATACAGCGTTCATTATACCGATTTCTCAGTAAAGAATCGTATCAGAAACAACAGAAAAAATTGATAGGAAATGATCGACGAGAAAGGAAGGACAAACTCATGCTCTCAGAGAAACCTCAAAGTCTAAGACACCAGACAAATCAAACACAAGTTCGAAAGCAAAAAGGATGGGCGAGGAAACGGGGAACACTCAGAGGGAACATATAACTGACATGTATCCATATACATAATATGCAAGCACGTCTTCCGTTGATCATTTTCGAACGAAAAAAATGCACGGGTAAAAGAGACAAAGCAATCATACTGAAAACAGCAATGACAGCCAAAAAAGGCCGATAAACTGAGGGGAATTAACGGGAGTCGAAGACTCAACCGCAAAGTTTCAATGGTTAATGGCCGAGTTACCTAGTTGTAGTGGTTAATCGGTCTAAGAGAGAGCAAAAGAACCAGTTTTCTATGAAAACAAAAATAAATATTGTGTCGTAATATTAAGGTTGTTCTTCTCCCTTCCCTTCCGTTCGTCTCCGTCTCACTTTCTCGCCGGATTCTTCAGTGTTCTGAGAGATTAAATTAAGGTTTCCACGACAACAGCGATGAGAAAAAGAGAAACATAATTCTCTCAACAGAAATAATAATAATAATAATATTTAGATACGAAAGCTCCGAAAGTATACAAAAATCTATTAGGGGAAATGAACAGTGATTTTATAGATTTTAAAATAATTTTATGGATTTTAAGATAGTTTTTATGAGATATAGTTTTTACAGATTTCGAAATGGTTTTTACTTGTGATACATGTCTGGTGAGAAAAAATGAGTTTGAAACAATCACAGTCTAAATCCTAATGTATAAGACAGTAAATCACTAAAATTCTAATCAAACCTCATAACTGAGATGCTGATATGCTACCCATGACACAGACGAATCTCAATGCAGCTCCAAAATCGTGTCACTAAAAACAACTACGAAACCGATTAGCCGAGAGTTGAGTGGCGTTTCCACAAAAATAAACCATCCTATTCTCTTCTATGATGCATTTTATACCGTTGGATTAGTGGACTGGATGATCCAACCGTCCAAGCCAAGTCAATCCGTTTGTTGAAACAATGGGCCTGGAATCTTAATTAAGCCCAAAGGGCTAATTTATATTAAATATATTATATTAAATTAACTAAACTACATCTTATTTAAATAAACTAATACTCTTTTCACACCGCCATAAGCAAAGAAGGCGACCACGTATCTATCTCTCTATCTTGATCTGGAATAATGTTAGCAACTATCTGCGGATTATTCTAACTAATTTAGATTTTCTTATTTGAGATGGAATCAGAAAATATGTGAAAACAAATTCAAATCAATTAATTTTAGCATAGGTTAATGTTAATTTTGTTTTTCCCTACTCAAACTAATGTTACCTGTGATCCATTGAGTACGCTGATTTGAAATGATTATTAAGTTTATCTAAATTACTCATGTTCATTCTGAATCACTCAACATTTTCAATCATATAATTTTTATTCTATACTTCTTTTGACTGAATCAAGATCCTCAAATCTTTCTGTTGGGAATTTTTCACCGCACAATAATTTAGGAACCGTCTATATCCTTCATTTTTAGTTTTAATAGAGCTAAGCAGCTTATTTTATGTTTTTATTTTTATGAATAAAATATTAATTTTATTTCATGATTCTTTTGTAACGTAACAAACAAATGCTCTCTAACTGCCTGGTTAATTATCAATGTATTCGATTTCAGCTTGGCCAATAAAATCATTTGAAGTTTGAATAGGTAAATGATAAATTTTCAATCAATTTTCTAAAATAACGATTAATTTCTAAAAACTTTAAATTATTTTCATTATCTATAATTTGATCAATCCCTACGATAATGCACGATTTGTTATTTCAAACTCAAAATCTTAAATTTTCTAATTTAAATTCAAAATCATAGATTTACTAATTTGAATTAAAATTTTTTTAAAATTATATTAATAACTCTTAATATATATCAAAATATATCTAAAATAAAATCTGGAACTCATTCAGTTGCTAGCATCCCGGGGCATCCGTTCACATATTCCTGCATCCGTTCACCGGGGCCTTGTCCACTAATTTAATTTAATAAAATTGAATTAATATAAAATCCGAGTCCTAATTCAACTCGGTCAAGTTTTTTTTAGATAATTTCAGATATATATATATGTAATTTAATACTTCATATGGAGTTGGAAGGTTCATTTTGCCCATAACAATCCAGAGGAAGAGAGATGAAGAAACAAATAAATGAACTCATTTTGGCGTCAAACGTAAAAGAACAGAGAACAGGTGAAGACATTCCTTAGTGGTGAAGAGAGGGGAGTTAGTAAATAATAATAATAATAAATGGTAAAGCATACTTTGGAAAATCACGGGACGGTGCAAATGTGAGTAAGAGAATGAAATGGAGAGGGGGGTGAAGGGGCAAAGAGGCTTTTGGGGTGGGAAGAAACAAGGCCTCACTGGTACCCAAATATCAATTAATTATAAGAAAATGGGGTGCCTCCATCTTCCACCATCACCAATCAATTTGAGGAATCGGTTCACCCTGGTGCGCACTGTACACTGTGCACTGCACCAACCACCCCTTTGGTGCTTTCATTTCCATCGGAGGCCTCCCTCTCACTGTTCTGTTTTCAACCCCCGAGGAGAACGAAGTTCCGAAACATGCACTTACCCGTGCATCCTCACATGCGTACTGATGATTGACATTGATTGTCCGGAATATTGAGATTCAGATCCTTAGCTCCGGTTAAAAGACGAGTAAATACTCAGTGAGACTTAACTCCGGGGTGACAGGCAAATAATGAGATTTCCAATGGCATGTAAAAGCCTTCTTTGAAACCACATTTGAAAAACCAAAACCCCTTTTAACAGTTTCTTTTTTTTTGCAAAACGATATAATTCCTTCAAATATTTATATCGGTTTACGTAAAAACACTTCTCTATCACATTCTCAAACCGGTCCAAAGTATTTGGTCTGCCAAAACACCACATGGAACAAGTGAAGTACACCTGGTTCCGGCATTTACATTAAAACTACAAAATATTAATTCTACTTCAAAGATAATATACAGGGCATGATGGGAAAAAAATTAATACAAAAGGGGGAACAAGAACCAGCACCACCTAATGTCATAAATGCACTGAATGTCGAATTGTCTTTGGCAATTAACAAATCTCCAATAAAACAGATCCCACAAATTATTGATGGAGTGTGGATGACTATTCCGGGCCTTGCATAGGAACCATCATACGTTGAACCTGGGGCTGATTTTCACCCAAAAAAAGGTCAAGTCAATATGTATGAGGAGGTTGGCAAACAAAAATATGTATATGTCGACCATATATTAATATATCATGTTAACATAAAGTCCTTAAACTACCACTACCAAAAACAAGTAAAATGTTGCAACAGAGGAAAATAATTCCCAATATGGTTTTGTAAGAAATTAGAGACTGTCACCCTAGACTAATTTGGTATAAAATACTTTTCAAGTTCTAATATTAAGACCACCAGCAAGTATCGAAGAAAGAATCAAGACAAATTAGACAAAGGAGATGGGGCACTAAAATCCATTAAATTGCAAGTGGCTGAAAAAATGATGCTATACGGGAACCATTAAATTTAGGGTTAAGATGCATCCTAATCCATTTTCTCAAGGGCATCCAATAACATATAAATATTTTTTTACATCAAGCACCCTGGAGTATTTTGTTTGAGGAATAAAAATATTTTATGATGCTGGATGCACCACAAATACTCTAGAGTGTTAGATGCCCTTGAAAAAAATACTTTAGGTGCTAGATGCACCATAACCCTTGAAATTTTAAGAACCCAAATAACTGATTTGATCAATTCTGACACATCATCCTGTAAGGCATCTGCTGGAGGCAGGCTAGTGCAGTGGCTTAATCCCAGACGATTCACCGTTTAAGACATTTGATTTTAAACTTCAAGCCATACTAGCTAATACAAAACTCTTGGATGAAATTGAAAAATTGTAATATTTTCTCATACCTTGGTAAATCAATTGATATACTACAAATCAAAATATAATCACATCATTCACAGGGAGGGTTGCATGAAACCAACGGGCATCGTCCACACGCCTTTAAGATCAACTAGCCTCTTTTTTAAAGGGAATAAGTCACTATTCTCATCATCAGGGTCAGAATCAGAACCCCAAGGAAGAAAAATTGCAACCAAGGATATACAGCATCCAGATCAATTTTTATGCATTAGGAAAAGATAGAAGTCCAGAGCTACTGCGGCTTTAAAGTTCACCATTCTATATGCTTTGCAAATTTAATTAAGAATAATACTTTCTAACAAGGCAACAGCTTCTTATGCGCTCACTTTATGAGTTAAACCAACAAGCTGCCTTTCAGCACATATGGTGCAATACGAGCCAACTGTACGGTGTGGCTCCATATGGTGAAGAATATGACTCTAATAACATAAAAAACTGTATAATGGCCAACATAGTGTGGAAACTGTTTCATTATTTTTAGCCTTAAATATAAGCTTTTCAGAAGAAACAGAATTAAACCTGGAAAGTCCTGCTAAGAAGGATATCTCATTAAGTCATGCATCCCATCACCGTCATGAACCAAATTGTTTATGCCTAGTAACTACAATATTGGATTTAAAAAAAACAATTAAATGCAATTAAGATATGAGTCCAAACAGTAAACTCAGCATTTTCTTAATTATAACAAAATGAAGCTGCCCACGAAAGCTCAGGAAGATATACCAAGGGAGATAGAGAAAGGGAAGTTACCTGAGAATTTGTATAGTTAACACCTTGTGATTGGGGGAAAGAACCTTGATGAGTGAGCTGTAGATTTTATCATTTTACAATAAAATGGGGCAACATCAGACATTGTCATGTAAATGACTTCCTATCAATAAAAGTATGCATAGATATGCATGCGCAAATACATACCTGAGCATTAGGACTTGTTTGAACGTCTTTCTTAGCAGATACTTCTCCGCCCTTCGTCGAACCCTTGGTATCACCCTAATATGCCACAATTGAAAAACATAACATAGACGGGTACAGACAAATCAGAAGAGTCGAATCGAATGTGAAAAATTAGAAAGTTGAATAAATATTGGAGCAGCGGGACTATCGAAGTATGAACTAACCTCCATCTGCAACAACACCAATCGTTCAATGAGAGAGCCCAAAAAAATGAGAGAGAAAATCAGTGAAAGTCATAGCTGAATGACAGGGACTTCAACCGATCAAAAGTTCCACAGATTTGTCTTCCGTGGAATATTTCGACGTTTCAGGTAATAGGTTTGTTTCTGGGAACACGAAAGGCAAAGAAGCCTTTCCGAACTTTATTTACCTTTTTTAAACAAAGTGATAGGCGATAGCCAGAAAAGTAATTCAAAAGTTCATTACCTCCCTGTATCTACTAAGATAAATCTTCAGGGGATCGATGTAATCCTCGAACCCTAAAGTTGCCATTGCCCAAAGTAAATCATCGCCGTTAACCGTCTTCCTCTTTTCCCTCTGACACTTATCACTCGCCCTACATAATTCGACCACAATTAAACCCCAGGCGAATAATATTTCCGACCGAAAAAAACCTACATACACGAACAATTGACGGGAAAAAAAAACACACTCGCTGGTTATAAAGCTGATGAACTCGGAAACGCATTCCTGAACGGTCTCCTTGGCATCCTTGGCGATTTTTCCATTAGGAGGAAGTCCCTTCTTCATGATTCGGCTGATATTGGCGATGGGCAGGTACCTGTCCTGCTCTCGAACATTAGAGCGGGGGCTCTGATCACCGCTCTCGTGGCTGCCACCAGCACCGGGACTGGCCGGACCTTCAGCCATCGCTGCAGAAATCCTAATACGACAAATAAAACACAGAAATCCATAATCGATTACGCAGAAGAAAAACCCTAGGAACGGATCGAAACGAAACCCTAGAGAGAAAAAGATGATGGAGGAGGAGGCTGAGAAAGAAGGCGGGGGAGGGTAGGTACCTGGGGAGATGTGGAGAATTTGTATTTGGCGCGCGAGTAAGATCGGTAAGAACGGGGGAAGGATCGGACGCTTGAGAAGGGGGGAGTTAAGGAGACGATTGAGATGAGAGAATGGGTGATATCAACACCGTTGGTTTTGCACTAATGGAACAAAATAAACAAAGCTTCTCCCTTCTTTTTGCTTCGTAGATTTTGGAGTGTCTCTCTCTCTCTCTCTCTCTCTCTCTCTCTCTCTCTCTCCAGCCTCCACCTTTGGGTTGGGGCTCTGTGTGCTGAAGAATAAGATCAAGGCTGGGCAGATGATTCGACCACGTGGTTCCTGTGCAAATTCACTGTTCCGGGTCTGGGGCAGAACTCCGCAATTTATTGAATCAAATCTCCCATCTATCGGTTAGGGAAGGGAAAAAAAATAATAATCCTTTTCCGCTTAAAATTTTACAAATGTTTTACTATTTATAAATCATTTCTAATATATTTTATACAGATTGGAGAAAATTTTAATATGCATTAACATTATTTTAGAATTCAATAATATTTTAACTCTATTTTTATTTAATATACATTATATTTAATAGGAATAAAATTAATAAATAAAGGATAAAATTTTATTTGAAAAAATACATGAATTTTAATTTAGGCTTACAACTTTTATCAAATTCCTAATAAGGTTTGTATGTTTTGTTTGAGATTTTTTAATTTTGCAATTTTACATACATACCCTTTGTTCTCTCTATTTTTGGTATAACCTCTTTTCTTCATGCTCCATGCGTGTGTGGATGCATAAGATAATTCCTTTTCTATATAATAATTACTAAGTTATTGATCTAACTACATTTTTACACACTATTTTATAGATAATTGCGGGAATTTGTCACATTTTATGGATTAAAATTATATGAATAAGCACGAATTTTGAATAAAGGGATTTAAATTAAATTAAGCCCATTCAGGGGTAAAAATGGCTTTGAACTGATAATTTATTTATTAATTTGTTCCCTTGAACTTTTGATATTATTTTGTGCTTAATTCTTGTATCAGGTTATTTTCAAGAATTGACAATT
>JANTPZ010154994.1:0-12377 GCA_025593235.1 Vachellia pachyceras
CAGTTTTGATTTTTCTAGAATTAGTTATGATTTTTCAAAGTTGGGCCAGAAAACTGGAAAATGGCACTGTGAACAGTACCAGCGTCTTTTCCGTTTTTCAAAATCCTAGTTCACAATTTTGGACAAATTTTTGATATCTAAGGCCCAAGAGTGATCCCTAAGTGATCTGTAATAAGAGAATAAGGGGAAAATAGGAGGTGTCACATAGCCAGTTTGTGATTTACCATCATGTGGATCGGATAAAAATTCAGCATATGCATAACCAACCAATTCGTGCTTGGATTTATTTGAGTTGAATATCCTCATATCCATATTGACTAATATGTTTCACTCCATTCCAATGTCTTCATGTTGGTGAAGAATTGTATCTTGCTAATAAATTAAAAGCAAATGATATATCAAGACGTGTGTGATTAGCAAGATACATTAGTGCCCCAATAGCACTAAGATATGGTACTTCTGGACCAAGTAGCTCTTCATCACCTTCTTCACTAATTACTCGAGGTTTGAATGGGTCTTTATCAGATTGCAAAGACCTCCCAACCATTGGAGTACATAACGGATGTAATTTATCCATATAAAAACGTTCTAGGATCTTTTTTTAACAATTTTCTTGATATATAAAGATCCCATTTTTTTATGACTCAATCTGTAATTCAAGACAGAATTTCATTCTTTCTAAGTCTGTCATTTCAAATTCTTTCTTCAAAAAATTAATTTCCTTTTGCAACTCTTCAGAAGTTCCAATGATGTTGATATCATTTACATAAACAGCATTTATGGCAAACTCACTTCCAGATTTTTTTCATAAAGATACATGGGCATATCTGATAAAATATTCAGAAAAATGGTTATACCACATGTGCCCTGATTGCTTCAAGCCATACAGAGACTTATTCAACTTGATTAAGTATTGTTCTCAAGAACTAGAATTCGATGTCTCTGGCTCTTTAAGTCCTTCAGGGATTTATGCTTCTAGCACTTTTAGTCTTTCAGGGATTTATGCTTCCAGTACTTTTATTTGTTCAGAGATTTGTGCATTCGGCACTTTTAGTCTTTCAGGGATCGTGTTTCTGACACTTTATTCCTTCAAGGATTTGTGCTTCCGGCACTTTTATTCCTTCAGGGGTTTGTGCTTCCGGCACTTTTAGTCTTGCAGGAATTTGTGCTTTTGGCACTTTTATTCCTTCAGGGATTTGTGCTTCCGGCACTTTTAGTTCTGCCTTAATGGCATTTTCCATAAGGGCCAATCTTTTCTCAATTGGCATTCACTAATGGATTTTGGCTCATGATCCTCGATATTATTATTCATTACATCATAGGCTACATTATAAGTAAAGATGTCGTCAACGTTGACTTCATTTCAGTCCCATCAGTTCCATTCATAACATAATTTATTGAGATCTCATTTTTCACATATGTAAGGTACCTATGTCTCTTCTGGGACTACCACATTATCTTCTACAGATGACTCTTCTGGAGCTATTTCTTGTCTTGATTATCCTCGATTTGACCATCTATATTTTTTTAAGCTCCTTTTCTTTTTCGAGGATTTTTATCTTTGGAATCGATAGACCTTATACGCTTCAGGCGTGATTTGGATTCATTCATAATAGTTTATCCTTCAGGGACATTAATTCTGATAGGAGCATTGGTAGCTGAGAATGTGACTTTATTGATATATAAATGCTTCTAGCATTTGATTAGCTAAATTATGTAAATGAATTATCCATTGAACTTCCAATTCACATTGCTTTTCCAAGGATCAAAATGAGCCATTGAGTCATTTGATTAGCTAATCTCTTGACCCAACTGCTTATTTTCTCCCCCTAATGCTGATGAAACTAATTATCAAATGACACTAAGCAAGCCATGCCAGTATATATATTCATTGGGTTTTACATGTATATTATTACACACCCAAAAGTATAAAATATTATGTTCTTGATCAAAAACCTTTGCAAGGGGAAAATCTTTCGATAATTTATTGGCCTCATGCGAATTAACAGTGCTGCATAGAAAATGGCTAAGCAGAATATGGGAGATTATATCTCATGTAAAAAGGTTGCAACCATTTAACCAATCATTCTGCTAGCCCATTTTGCATGTGAACATAAATTATAATATGTTCAACGTCAAGTCCAAAGGACATGCAATCCTTATTAAGGCTATTGAAGTAAATTCATTAGCACTATCAAGATAGCCTTTTGTAATTGGATAATCAGGATAATATACTCTTAACAATTCATAGAGTAAAGAATCTTGTAAACTTCAGGTTGCAAGAAGATAATAAACAAACGTGAAACTATTTAGTTTATGCATCAAATAAAACCATTTGGTAACTAAATGGTTCACATGTGGATTTATCGTTCCATAAATATATTCCTGTATCCATTTTGAGAATGTGAGAGGATCACATTGTATTTAACTTTGAGGGCCTAATAATATATTTCCCCTTGGAACATGCAGCATATGAGAAATAATGGTATCTATTTACACTTCAGGGTATATCCACATTTATTCTCAATAATCTATTGCATTATAATTGAACCAGGATGGTCTAACTGGTCATAGCCAACATTGAATTCATTAGTAAACTTCTTGTTTACATTGACAAACTACTGGTTTGTATTAATTAGTAAACTTCTATCTTACTATCTCATGATATACATTAAATTCATCAGTAAACTGCTGGTTTACTAATGCATATTAAGCATTAAATTCATCAATCTCAGTAAACTTCTGGTTTACTATCATATGTTTTAAAATATGCTTATATACAAAACTATAGAAAATGGAGAAAATGTAAAAATAGATAGATATAAAACTAATGACGAGCGAACCTTTAGTCGCCTTAAATCCGCGTCAAAGATTTTAACCGAATTAATGTAGTATAGCACCAATCCGGGTTGTTTTCACTTTGAGGAGCCGAAAAAGAAATGAAATCCTAGTAATTAAATACAAATAACCTAGACTGAAAATTAAAGTGAGGAATGTGAATCCTATGAATTAAACTAAAATTAAAATACTTTTTTTTATATTTTTGAATATGAAAACAAGTGAAACAACTGAAAATAAATGAAAACGAATAACCGATGATGGAAATTAATTCTCCAACTCAACAAAACAGGCAATCATCACTTCAATAGATATGGGAGTTAAAAGATTGAATTAAAGAATTATAATTAAGCTTTAATCCAACAACCGAGCCTTCTCGAATTGCCACAGAATATTTTCCAAACTTCCAATTTACTAACTACCACCAGAATAGTAAAGAGAAATTAAGGATAATAAAACCACTGCTTAATTGTAACTTTTGAATTCAAATTAATGGAATTAAAGCTAGCAAAAGATTATTTGATCCAAGATTATAAGCCACCTTAGAAAATCACAAAATATTAACTCTAAATTCAATACAATGTGATACCACAACATTATATTTGAAATTAAAGTTATAATCAGTCCAATATCAATTTGCCAATTTCCAGTCACAATAATTCCCACGGTATAATCTAACTTAAGCAATTAAAATTGTTCCAACAATTAGAATAATTATCCTAAGACCTAGGAATTGCTAAACAATTATTGGACAGGAAATTAAAGCAACTAAAACTCCCCTTTGAAGACTCAATTTCATATAATTGTTAAATTAGAGATTTATAAAACTATCCAAGCCTTGGCATGGAAAATCCCAGAAATCCAAACACTATTGTCATCTTCTTCTTCAACGGCTACGGTGAGCAAAATAGGAACGGACGGAAGCTGGGAATGGGGCGAAGATGACTGACCAAAGCGATGGACTGAGACTAGACATCGAAGATGGAAGTGGATGGAATTATTTATTGCCTCTGCTGCTCGATGAAGGGAATTCCCTTATGCTTCTCTACGTCGCTTGGTGAAGGGAATTGTCAATTAATGGGTTGTGGCGGCTGAGTGTGTGGAATTGGTGGATAAAATGGAATATGTTGAATGAATGGAGAGAATAATAGGTTCCTCCGTGGCCACTTGCTAAGTGCTTGGGCTCTCCTTGTGCGTATTTGGATCCATAATATTCAATATGTGCCACCGCTTGGATGAATTGATTTCCCCCCAAATGCTTGTGGTCTCCTCTGATGGATGAATTATGTGTAGCCCTTGGATGAATTAATGAGGATTTGTGTGTGTGTGGGCTGGGCTTCAATAATGGAGACTTGAGAAGGCAATTGAATGATTTGTGCCATGGCTTTGTATTTGGGCCCAAAATGAATTAATTGTGTCAAAAATCTTGGTCCCTCTCTAGCATTTTCATTTGAATTACCTTTTGATCCAAATTTTTTTCAAAGGTACCTACAATAAAAATTAGTCTTGAGTAGTATCAAATGTATTAAAATCAATCATTTAACAAAATGATAAAAAATATGACCATTTAACCTTGATTAGATTTAATTTCACATAATTACCATTAATCATGTTTAATGCATTTAAACCCAATAAAAGCCAAATTATAGGACCAAAATTCCCTCAAAATTTACAAATTCACTTGATAAAATATGATTAATTCAACTAGCAATAAAATAAATAATGTTAAGAGTGGAAGAATATACATGCATATGCACACATATATATTTATATACTTATAGTGCTATAAGTATAACAATAATTAAATGTATATAGCTTATGGCTATTTTATGTTAGGTAAAATATATGGCATCCACCATACAATATTAAAATAAGAGATCAAGGTTATATAGCTTCTGGTTATATAACTTCTACTTCCATTTGGTATCCATTTCTACGGATATCATGAAACTTAATAAATTTTTATAAATAGGCTCTTCCGGAGCTTCCAATGTATATCCAATGTGTTGATTATGCACACATATTGTCTTTTATATGGTACTTATCAATTCTTCTCCACTTCAGGTGAAGTTTAAAGCCATTATGATTCTAACCACGTCGACGCCCACAATTGAAGCCATGTCTATGTCTTCGTCCATATCCACAGTCATAAACATATTTGTTAGATACTTCATTCTCTTCTAGGAATGGATTCGAACCAGTTGGATGAGATTCGTGACTCCTTTTTTTTTAATAAAGGCTCGTTATTTTATTCTGCCACAAGGAGGTAAGAAATTAGCTCAACATATTTCTTAAAACCCTTTCACAATATTGCTACTGCAGGAGCAATTTGAATGAGCTTTTGGAAGGATAACCATCTTCAAGTGGTCATATATTTCCTTCACATTGATCCAAAGAAAAGTATATCTTTATGGTCAAATATTCGATTAAGACCTTTATGGTGGTAGAACAGAGATATTGAAAATAAATATGTCTTTCTAGTAGTTGCAAATTTAAATTTACCAATCATACTTTAGATTAAGGCAATAAAGGAAATTCTTAGAATATGAAATGCAATATAACAATACAAATGATAAAAGAAAACTTATGTTGACAGTTAATCTTATGTCTTCAAGACAATCAAAATTAAAAATCATGACTTCGGGCCATTTTTTATTCTCACGGCTTCAGGTCAATCAATCAGATCAGGATGAGAAATTAATGCCATATAATTTTATAATAGAAAATCAAGGCTATACGGCTTCTGGCCATTTAATAATATAAAGAATAAGAGTTATACAGCTTCTGGCTATATAATCTCATAATAGAAAATTAAGAATATATGGCTTCTGTCCATCTATCAACAGCATAAAAGTTGTATATGGCTTCCGGCAATATAAAAATACATATGGCTTCTGGCCATATATCATAGAATCAAAGGAATTTGGCTTATGGCTATAAAATCTCAAAATTGGATAATTAAATAAATATGTCATCAACCATATTATATCAAAATCAGAGATAAAAGAAATATGACTTCTGGTTATATAATTTATGAATATAAAATCATATGTGTATGGCTTCTGGCCATATTAATAATAACAATATACATAATATATATGAACTTATAAATGAGATTATAATAAGAAAGCAATAATACTATCTAATACTAGTCATGGAACCTGATATTTAAAATAAGAAAATTAAAACTTTATAGCTTCAGGCCATTTATTGTACATGACCTTTGGCCTTTTATCTTCAGGATAAAATTGTATTTGGCTTCTAGCTACAATATAGAATATAAAATGTATATAACTTCTGGTCATATACCGTAGAAGCAAATGAATATGACTTTTAGCCATATTAAAATAAATATGAAGAATCAAAAGAATATGGCTTCTGGTCATATTAAAAGAAAAATGAAGAATCAAATGAATATGGCTTTTGGTCGTATTAAGAGAAATATGACTTCTGGTCATATAATTTCTTAATATAAAATCAGATATATGTAAGGCTTTTAGCCATATAAATAATATATATATATATATATAAGAACTTGCAAATGAGATTATAATAAGAAAAACAATAATAATCTCAAATCTAAGCCATGGAACCCGATGTTTAAAATAATCGGTAAAAGATTCACTTTAATTCCATATAATGGCTAAGATTATCCCATATATATCGATATTAAATAAAGGTATAGTAAAAGAAAGTAGATGAAATCATTAAGGTAACTCTGGGGGAAGAATATATTCGTCAGAACAATCGTGCTAATAACTAGTTATAAAAGTAATAGAATTTGATATGAGAAATAAGAAAATAAGAGAAGAGAGAATGGGAGAGCAATGGGAAGCAATTCTCATTCATCTTTCAAGGTTTTGTGTGTCCACAATGTTCTACACATGGCCTCTATTTATAGGCCTTCAAGGGTGACCACCAAAGGTCATGTACAATAAATAGTACATTTAATACATATGAATATACATTGTGACTTTTCGTATTTTTCATGAATATGACTGTATGGTAATAATGATGTGGGAAGTGAAGAGTCAATGGTCATCTACATAATTAATATATTTATAACATACTCTATAATTTATGCGATTTAATAATTTTCTAGTCTATGTATACGTAACTCTAAAGCAACAATCATTTCAAATGGATGGAATACCAACCATCTATATATCCCATTCCATCTTTTTTATAAAATCCTTTTAACTGAACGCGATTTGAGAAATATATTAAAATTAGTTCAAAGTAATAAATAGGTAAGAAAGAATAAACTGCAAATTAAAACCTTATTTTGTTTTCGACATGAGGGAGTGGATACACTGCAATTTATTTTGTTTTCGACATGCATTCGCTTCTTTGAAGAACAAGTCCGAAGATCCTATGTTTGAAATCATGATCCAGATTTATTAATTTATGGGGATGTTTAGTCTTCATCGAATATGATGATCCACTTCATTTTCATACCTCACGTAACACAGGCATAGTGGATGATGAGAAAAGAAGTGTAACAATCATATAAACGAAGTGTAAAATATGGATTACTGTAATAAAAGTTCAAAGAGACTATTCACTTCGAAACAAAAACTTTCATTTTATCATTAATTATATATGGTGACATCTTTTTTCGGCCAAAACTATGTATAGTTAGATCTAATGAAAGACAGTTGATGTTGAGGAATCAAAATTGAGGTTTCAAACCTTGTAATTGAGAAAATTTGTGACTATAAATTTACTCCCTTTGTGAATATAAAATCATTTGAATCTCGATTTGTAGTTATAAATTTTCTTTTCATTTTAGATATGTTTTCTTCTTTTCTTAGTGCCCTATTTGCTATGAATAAAGAAGTATTTAATACCTTTTTAAATCTTATTATCAGATATGTGAACAATCAATTAGTTCTACTTGTGGAAATGTTGGTCCACAATAAATGTTATCTTATTACCTCCAAGTAATTATTACTGTTGCATACTTAGTAAAGATAAAAAAACTTGGAAGCCGATTTTTTCATAATTATCTTTCTCATTTTCTTCTCAAAATCTCATTTTCACCCTTAGATTAAGCAATGGATGGTTTAGATTTAATATTTTTATAAAATTCTTACTATAATATTTTATAAGTTCAAAATTTTGTCATCCTATATATGTTACAGTGAAAAGAAAATGATAAAGATAATTGAAAGAAACCGAAATCCAAATATCTCTTACCAATTTCACAGTACCCTTTCTTACTCGTTGCAACCAAAAAAAGATGGAAGAAAAGCCACAAGTACACACATGTGGACGGGTTTAATTTAGAGAAGGCAGTGACTGATGTGACAAATCAAGCTATCCAATTTTTTTCTTCTGTCTACTTCGTAAGTGACATGAAAAGGGAACTTCCTCTATTTGTTTTGTACTTTTGGCCTGAAAGTCATCTAGATTTTGAGTATTAATCAATTCATGTAGCGTAATAGGAGCAGCTTATTAATTAGATAGGCTAGGTTCAATTACATATCAGCCACATTAATTAAGGAAAAAGGCTTTAGATTGCTTCAATATAAAAGGACAGAAATTTGATATGCTACAATTATGTGAACTTTAAAATCACACCTTGTATTTGATATCTCGATGGATTTAGAATTTCATTTTAATGCTTTGTTAATTTATATTAATCATGCTATATTTGTACAGTACTTGTGTAGAAATTGTTTTGGAATCTTTTTAAGATGGCATGTATTTTTATCAAATTAATAGGTTCTGCGTTTTTAAATATCAATATTATTATATTAATGATCATGTCTGATAAAATCTGAAAAAAAAAAATATCAGATGTGGGTCTAGTTTGATTTTGGCGAAAGCAGTGAGGGAGGGACAAATCCAGCTATTGGTCATTTGTTCTGTCTGCTTCCTAAATGACAAAAAAAAGAAAAGATTGGACTTATTTGCAGTTGAAGATTCTGTATGCATGTAGCGTAATAGGGGTGTTTCTTATTGGATAGGCCAATTTTGATGACATGGGCATATTATCTCATCAAGCCATGTGCACGCAAAATTAATTTTAATTTACTCCGTCATTAAAGAAAGGTTTAAATTGTTTTTAATAAAATATATATGTATTTAAAAATAAGAAAAAGACTCTTTTGCCTCTTTATAAGTCAAGCTATTAAATTTTCATTTAAATATATAATTTTTTGTCAAGATATAAATATATATTTTTACCCTTTATTTATTATCACGTTGGTGCAAACCCAAAAAGGAATATCTTAAGAACCCAAAGCCAATTTAAAATATACAAAGGGGAATATCTCAAGAACCCACAAACAATTTTACCCCCTTATTTATTATAAATAATCATGAAATGAAATTCATATTTTATCTAAAATATAAAATATTGTAAAATAAAATTTTTAATTCTACGTTGAGTATATATAGATAAAGGATACAAATGTTTAAAGCACTGAAAATCCTTAACAATTTCATAATAATGCATGGTACTTAATTCAATGAAGCTGAATTTCAACGATGCTATTATTACACGCTGATACTCCACGGTACTCTTATTTGCCAACCTCTCATTTCTTATCAACTAAATTTGTGTGTGTGAACATATGTTGACTCAGTCAATATATGTTCATGAGAAAATAATGTGTATTTTTATGCTTAGAGATTACGAAGATAATGTGTATTTTTATGTTCAAGATAATGTGAACTTTATGCTTTTTATTACATACCGAATGAAATATATGTTGGCACATCACGAAATAAGCGAAGAAGATATTTTTATTTTTAAAATTTGTTTTACTCAGTAAATATATGGGCCCAACAAGCTTATCGGCACATTGATGAAAACGCGAAGAATAAAATCACTCTAAAATATCTTTTGTGAAACATAACAAAATGATATTCGTTACAAATTTATTCATTACTTCCTAACTATCCCCCTCTCCCCACACACATTTATTTTCAAAGACATATTTTAAAAATGATATTAATTCTTAAATTTTGTAAAAAATTATGAATAGACATGCCAAAAATCTTCTAAATTTTATCTTATAAATAGACATGAATTGGGTACCTCCTAATCTTGGTTCCTCCCTATCTTTTCAATGGTCAATTTATAGTCAATGTTGATTCATGCAACCTATGAATTCATTAAATAAACTGATGAAGGACAATAATATGTTGAAATTGAAAGTTCAAATATGTTTTGTTAGATGCAGGTAGTAAATGCTTCTCTCCATTCTAACCATTCTTCTCTTAAATGCAGGTACTGAATTATAAGGACAATGTTGCTAGCTACTTGCTACCCACAGCATGTGCACTTATATAGCGAATTTATCTGTGCATTAAATTGCATGTACCATGGTCGTTGGGAACAAGATGTGAAAATTAAAGGTGCGATTTATAACATATACTCATTTAGCATGTAGTTGAGAGAAATCTCTATCTGATCCGTCATTCCAACCCAAAAGTCTTCTATCTCGTCCAATACATTTTGGACACCATTTTGCTTTACAATACTTCTAAAAGCGTTGCGTATGTGAATAAGCAATACTTTTCCATGATGAACTGTGATTGATTCTCACTTTAAACAAATAGTTGGCAACAGATACTGCTATGATCCTATTCATAAGGTAGATAAAGAAAGTTTTTTATTCTAGTTGTAAGTCACATAAGTTATAATATAGTGAAAAGAATCTTTATGAAATTTTGTTTATTTTAATTGAAAAGGTCAGAATAGAAAGAATACAGTAGCAGAGGAATCTACAAAAATGTTTTATTCAATTATTGCTCTTGAGCCCAAAAATGAGTGGAATATAACCAATATCTTGCTTTACTTCATCATGTAAACATTGTATTTGCATTGAGCGACAGGAGGAGTGAAAATAATGAAATATAATTAATGAGATTGAACCTAATAGAAGAAGGGGTTAGTCCCTTATTACGTGGTAAACCATCGTTTATGAATATAGATAGACAATAGAAATGGATTAAAATGCGAGCTCTTGAAATTTGAAAACTGGACACTGAATGTTGTACGTTCTGCATGTAGTAGCGATTCTAATATCACTTTCAACAGAAAAAAAAAAAGCAACACTGCAGGATTAATATTACTAAATTAAAACACGAATATTTGAGAAATGCTAAAATAAAACATTAGTAATGATAGGACAGACAAAATCACGGACCAAACAACAATTCTAAAAGGCAAATACAGGAATCTTCGACGTTGGTTTTCTCTCCCCAGCCTTTCACTTGTTGAATTTCATGTCACAATTCTTCATCACCCAAATCCAAAAGCGCAGAGTGATTAGCACTACTATCAGATCAATCAGATTAGTCCATAACATAAAGGATATGTTACTCATGTTCAAAATGAATTCCTCCTCCGAAAGATGAGATGGGATTATAATACTCATGGCAATCATGTATGCTTTTGCAAGGGATGTGAGACTGATTCACATGCCTATTCATAGCACCCATATCATTGCTTTATTCTTCATGGGAAATATTCCACTTACAAGTAAGAGGGTAACACTAACTGATGAAAAAAAACAGAGAGACCGTAACGGTAAATAAATACTGCTCAAAATCAAGATGGGGATAGGGGAATGAAGCTATAGCTTGTCCGGGACAACACGTGCGATTATCGTGAAGGATGGCGTAGTCGAGGAGGTCATTTGATGATGTGGCATTTTCTTTAGATACTAATGTGGTATTTTCTTTACATGTTAAACCTTACTGAATAAAGCCACCAGGTGGTTTGATCAGACCTTGAAAGGTTATAGTTGCTATAAATGTAGACACCAGATTCAGATTTTCCTTCATCTATTTAAGCCATTTATCCTCTTACTTGGCCCAATCTCCAATCCATCTTAAAGTTTTACTGAAAAATTTTTGATCCACTTAAACATCCTATAAATACAACTGCCATCATTATGAAGCGGAACTGGATTTGGATGATCAGTTTCAAATCCTTCCTGTTCGCCCTTTGTCAACACGTGTTGTATTTCACAGATTTTCAAATCTTTTGGATTTTGTTCCAGAATACCATGGGCTGTAAAGTTCATCTTGGTCTTAAATTTTTTGGGAATGAAAGCAGATAGCTTACCACCTAAATAACAAGCATCATAACGGTAAAGTATTCACTATTCAGTTAATTATGATTTACGAATATCATAGTTTATCTATATCGTTTTTGTTGAGATATGACTAATCTACCCTTTTAAGAGTTTTAATAAACAATCATGAATTTTTTTATCAGACATATGGATCCTTCTATTTAAGGCAATCCTATTTACAATGTGACACCTCCTATTTTCCCCCTATACTCTTATTATAGATCACTTAAGAATCACTCTTGGGCCTTAGATACCAAGAATTTGTCCAAAATTATAAACTAGAATTTTAGAAAATCGGAAAAGACGCTGGTACTGTTCACAGTGCCATTTTCCAGTTTTCTGGCCCAACTTTGAAAAATCATAACTAATTCTAGAAAAATCAAAACTGAGTGATTCCAATTTCTAAATTTTTCTTATTAAGTGAAATATAGGAGAAAAATACTC
>JANTPZ010155008.1:0-20445 GCA_025593235.1 Vachellia pachyceras
ACAAAACAACTCAATACACAATAATCCAAATTTGGCTCAACCGAGACCAAGCATTTACATACAAATCACATAGTCCAACTCGGATCCTAAGTAATCTATAACGTAAATACAGATTGAAAGCAAATACTCCCCTTTCGGCACTTCGAACTCCGGCTTACTCCATCTTCAAGAGGTTGGAGATGCTCAGCTCCTCATGGAAAGAAGAATCACACTCCAAATGGATGGATGAAGCATTGTAGATGGATGGATGGTGGAAGAAATGGGTGATGGAATGTTGAAGAGTGTGTAGAGATGAGAGAAAAATGGATGTGTGTGTGTGGTGCCTCTTCTCTGCCTCCTCTGCCTCCTTCTCCTTTCTCTCCTTTCGAATTTTACCCTAAATGGGGTATTAAAACCGTTCTGGGTCGGGTCTTGGAGGTTGGATCGGGTTATTTCCATATGGAGTAAAAATCAGGTGCTGATACGCGATTTTCGCCGCGGCCAACTAAGTATTTAGCCGCGGCGAAACTCTCCCGAGAGTTCTCCGTCTGCTTGCATGAACTTTGGCCTCGGCGAACTTTGTTTACGCCGCGGCGAACATATCCAGAGCTGCTGTCTTTGCCCTTTTGCACGGAATTCCTGAAATGAAACAACAAAGTTTGGTAGTATCACTTGCTCATGAATGAATTAAGGCACAAATATATAGCTATTCATGGCATATGACCCCAAAATTACATTAATCCAATTCAACAACTCCTAATCACAATTTAAGCACAAAAAGGTCATGAATGGGCCAAAATTGACTCTATGACTCTGGAAATTCAAGAGGAAAACTAACATAATTAAAGCTCAATCAGTAACTGCCCTTTGTTACCCACAATAAAATGGTATAGCCAAAAGGAAAAATAGGGTTCTTATAGAAATGGTAAATGCTATGTTATCTTACTCTAGTTTATCTAGTGGATATTGGTGTAAATTATTACTAATAACATGTCATATATTAAATAGAGTTCCTAATAAAAAGAACAAGATAACTCCATTTGAATTATGGAAGAAAAGAAAATACAATCTCAGTTATTTGAGAGTTTGGGGATGTAGAGAAATAGTTAAAGTTCCAAAACCCAAGAGGAAGAATTGGATAAAAGAGGAATTTAGTGTATCTTTATGGGATATGCTAAAAATAGTAAGGCATATTGGTTTTTAATAATTGAATCAAATGATTCATATCCTGTCAACAAAGTAATTAAGCCAAGGGATACAATTTTTAAAAAGAAAGATTTAATTCAATTTTGAAATCCAATGATATTTCTCATTAAAATGGGAGGGAAAATTTAGAGGAAAATATTTCTAACGAAAACACCTTATAAGAAATGGAACTTAGAAGAAGTAAAAAGGTTGGGAAAGTAAAAACTTATGGTTGAGATTTCTTCATCACTACTAGAAAAATGCTATTTAGCGACGGAAAATCCGTCGCTAAATGGCTATTTTCCATCTCTAAAACGAGGGTCGCTAATATTTTTCGTCGTTAAATGGAAATTTTCTGAAGGAAACTAGCTATTTGGCGATGGATTTTTCATCGCTAAATAGCATTTTTCTAGTAGTGCATGTTTCTTATTGAGGGAACTAGAGAAGAGGTTGAAAATTATCTACCTATTTGTTTTAATTTAGAAAATGATCCAAAAATATTTGAAGAGGCTATGAAGTCTCGCGACACAGCCTTTTTGAAAAAAGCTATACAAGATAAAATGGATTCGATAATGGGAAATAGCATTTAGAAACTAATAGAACTCTCTCTTGGTTCTAAACCTATTGTTTGTAAATGGATTTTCAAAAAAAAAAGTAGATGGATTTATAGATAAATTTAAGGCTATGTTGGTTGCTAAGGAATTTTAAAAAAGAAGGAATAGATTATTTTGATACATATACACTGGTTGCAAGAATTTCCACCATTAAAGAGCGTATAACACTTGCTTCAATATATAATCTTGTAATATATCAAATGGATGTTAAAACAACTTTTCTTAATGGAGAGTTGGCAGAAGAGATGTAAATTAATTAAGTCTCTCTGTGGATTTAAGCAAGCCCCTAAGCAATGTCATAAAATATTTGATGAAATAATTCTAGCAAATGGATATAATCAATGAATCTGATGGTGTATATAATAAATTTCATAATGAAAAATGTGTTATAATTTGCTTATATGAAGATGACATTAATTTTTGGTATTAATATAGATGAAGTAAATAAAACAAAAAAATTACTCACTAAAAGTTTGGACATGAAAGATATGTGAGAAACAAATGTCATACTAGGAATCAAAATTATAAGAAATAACAATTGTCTTGATCTTTCTCAATATCATTACATTGAAAAGATATTAAAGAAATTTAATTGTTTTGATTGCTGTCTTGTTTCTACTTCATTTGATTTTAGTATGATGTTAGTACCGAAGAAATGTTGTCCAGTGAAATAATATGAATATTCAAAGATAATTGGATGCTTGATGTATGTTATGACATGTACAAGACTAGACATAACTATGGAAAGAGTTCTAATGTACTTAAAAAGAACACTTAAATATAGTTTGAAGATTAAGCGGTAATCCTTCAATTCTATAAGGATATACAGATGACAATTGGATAACTTATTCTGAGGATCATACTTTCACAAGTGGATGTGTCTACAACTTTGGTGGAGGTGTTATTTCTTGGAGATCAAAGAAACAGACATGTATTGCTAATTCTACCACGGACTTTGAGTTTATAGCATTAGTTGCAAGTAATAAGGAAGCAGAATGTCTTAGAAACTTATTACTTTAAATTCCTATATGGTCAAAGCCGATGACACCAATATCTATCCATTGTGATAGTCAATTTGCTCTTACAAGGGATGAATATGTACTCCACAATTATTGATGTTCATTGATATTTTATGTTCAAAATTTATTTAATTTTTTTAAATAAACATTATAGATTATAACATTTAATATTTTTGGTGAAGTTCTATATCTTCAATTATATTTTATAACAAGTTAGATATCAACTACATATACAAATATTTATTTTTTTGTGAATTACAAATAGTTATTTATCAACACAAGAGTTCACCATCCAAGTTCATCTTCTATGTATCAGTTTACTCAAAACTTATTTGAATAAATTTATGACTATTTTTCATGTAATTATGTTTAATAATCATTATGTAAAACTTTATATAAATTTCTATAACAATTGTTTAATATTTTGTATTAAATATTTTTCAGACCTTTCGCCAAAATTAATATTTCAATACCATATCCATTGTCAGAACTCACTATTCCTTATTATCGTTGTATTAAATATAACTTTGTTTTTGTACTATAACAATTGTTTAATATTTTAAATAATGTATTCATGGGTTTCAATAAATAAAACATATTGTTGGTGAGAATGGTTCTGTGAAGAGTATAAGAAGAAATGAAAAAGAAAGTTGTGCATGATGTTTCCAAATTGTGGGCAGCACTTTTCTTTAAGTTTAATTCGCCCCCACCTATTCCTATATTACATAGTGCAAGTAGAGTTAACCAGTGAATTTTCTGCAAGATATAATAGAGACTTTTGGGTATGGATTGCACTCCCAAAACTCAAATCAAGACAAAAAAAGCTTTTACAAAGTAATAATTTGGCTTTTATATATATATGTGCACCCAAAGAGAAAGACGATGAATTTGATCTTATTGTATGTAAAAAGTGTGTGTCTAAATGGTAAGATAGGGAGGGAATTTATAGAGTGTGAAGAAATCTGTCTTGAAGTGGTATATTTTAAAGAAATGTCTTTTCAATTAAAAGTCATAATCATACCACTTCAATAAAAAGTTATAACCATAATAATTTTTTCATGAAGAATTATATCTTTATGGTATGTAAGGATATATTACTTTAGAATTATAACCCATGTACAAGACTTCAAATAAACTAATCAGTTTATAAGGACATAACCCTTCAAATAAACTATTATTTTATAAGAATATAACTTTTAAAAATCATATCTCTTCCTTTGAAATCATGTTTCTTTATTTTAAAAATATTCTAACAATCTCCCACCATTTTTAAAATGATTAAAATTCTTATCAATTTAAAAATCTCATATTGTCAGTAAAGGTATCTCAAGAAATTGAACCTTTTGGTAACTTCCAGGTATGGCTTAATTGGAATTGCAGACACAACCCGGGGAGAGGACGCTATGGAGAATATGCATGGACAAGCGTCTTTGGGTTAATTTGCTGGTTAATATGGACAAATCGGTGTACCTACATCTTCCAGGGCAAGAAGGCTACATCTAGAGAACTCCTTCATAGGTGTTTATATACCTTGATGGAGTTTAATATTCAAAGTGACTTGGACAACCGTATATTCCGGTCGGTGGAGCATCAGGAGAGTAGTTGGACTCCTCCTCCAAAAGAGGCGGTGCGGATAGACGTTGATGGTTCTGTTTTTTGGGATTCTGCGGCTTGTGGAGGATCCGTTTGGGATGAAGAGGGGCAGTGGATAATGGGATTTCACAAGTTCATTGGGATTTGCTCGGTACTAGAGGCAGAGATCCATGCTATTCATACAGGGTTAATGGTTGCCAAACATAGTGGCTTTCAGAAGGCAGTTATTTATACTGACTCATTGGAAGCATTCAATTGTCTGATGAGAGGTGGTCCTTTAGATCATCCTCCAAGGGATATAATTGCAGACACTAGAGATTTGTTGTTTAATAATAGGGGTATTCAACTTTTTCATACTAGTAGGGAGTTGATCCTTGTGCGGATTATTTGGCTCGACTAGGACAAAAGGGGAATTTCAACATTACAATATTAACAATGGCCCCTCTGGAATGTCAATATATGATAGGGAATGGGATTGTTCCAGCTAGGTAGCGGTTTTGTTTAGCTAGTTTTTTTTTGTTGTTTTTCCTTCAAGCATCAACTTGCCTTTGTATTGCCAAAAAAAAAACAAAAAGAAATTGAACCTTTACCTAAGCACTGCATGGTTTCACTCATCCGAAATAATGTGGTAGACTAAATTTTGAACCGATTATACCATGTGAATATGTGTGCATGCATTACGCATGAAATCTTAGGTCATTGAATGCCACTTTAAATGACACATTATAACCTTGTATCAGTATCTTTTTCATGAGAACCTTCAGAGTAAAACCTTAGACTTTTAGAAGTGGCCCCACTTCACTCTCTTATAGGTAGACTCTGTCAAAAGCACCACCATAATAAATGCTCCGATAAATCTATGTTTATAGGTCTATTAAAAGCTAATTAATGCTTAATCTTTTGCATTTTAATCTCACCATTACGAGGTACTTTTCTACCTTGGGATGTATAAAAAAAATGTTAAATACTTGTAATCACTTTGACAGCGTACTTTCATCTTTGAACTCAAGACTTGATAAGATGATCAAGTGTGAGTTGGGTTTCCACTATTTGTGACTAATGTTTATATGGCTTCAAACCCATCCCCTTCGATGTTTTCAATACCATATCCATTGTCAGACCTTTCGCCAAAGGATCCGTAAGATTTAATTTAGATCTTATATAGCTTTGAGTTAAACAATTGTTTAAATATATAATTGTTTAATATTTTGTATTAAATATATAATTGTTTAATATAATGGATATGGTATT
Source organism: Vachellia pachyceras (assembly GCA_025593235.1). Classification (NCBI taxonomy): domain Eukaryota; kingdom Viridiplantae; phylum Streptophyta; class Magnoliopsida; order Fabales; family Fabaceae; genus Vachellia; species Vachellia pachyceras. Next base: position 5,642 of record JANTPZ010155008.1, read on the forward strand.
GAAATATTAACTTTGAGTTAAACAATGGATATGTGTCAGTTCTATAACAATTGTTTAATATTTAATTATGGATATTGATGGATTTAATTCAATAATTTTGGTTAATATATATACTTAAATTAAATTATTATCAGTTTTAATATTTTAAATATTTAGTTACTGCATTCTTTTAATTACTATTTATTAAGGAGATAACTCTTTTGCATTTACTACCCGAGTTTATATCCATGTTACAGTTTGCTTTATATTTGTAGTTTGATAACTTGGTTGCTGGTAGTATTGAAATAATCATATTTTACTAAGTGAAATTGCAGTAATATATTAATTTAGTTAAATTATTTTTAACATGGATCTAAGATGACTAACGGTCCGTTCGTCAAGTATCAAAGCCTTGTTAGCGGTAAATAATAAGGATTTTTGCTCTTAAAAACTTGGTTGATATTTCCAATCATTTGTATATTTTCTAATATCTTCTTTTGAGTGTTTGGCACTTTAATTTAGAAAATGTAGGCTTCATTGGGCATATTTGTAGTTAAGGATATACTGGAAATTTTAGTGCTTAATTTCATAATCTTAATGAATTTTAATTGAATAATTAAATCTCTTTTAATTAAATAGGTATAGATTTGAGATATATTGTGTAAAACTTATAAGACATTTTACACCTATTTAATTCTTTTTTTTAACATTTTATACCTATTTAATTCATTATAATTACATTTCGTTATAAAATCGACTGTGGGACTTAAAGGAATGCTGCTAAAAAAATCTACCAATATCTTTTTTATTTTACAATAAATATAAGATTTAGTGGGAAGGGAATCAAGACCCCTTAACCTTTTTCTTATTTTAAAATATTCGTGGGGCTGAGTTGGTATAATATTTGGGTTAAAGACAATTTTTTTATCTCAGGAAGGTTTTTCTGGAAAGCCTGAAAGATTTTTTAAGAATGAAATTATTCTAAAAAGTTTTTAAAAAAAAGAAGCAATAGAGTCCTCATCATTAAACATTATTGATTTTGACATATAGTTTGACTTCTATGCACTCTTAACACAGCCACCCCACCCAAAAAAAAACTTTTGGAATTATATTATTTATGAGAAAAGACTTTGAGTACATTATATTTTTGTATTTAGTATCATAAAATAATTTTTATGGTCGTCAGCGCTCTCCATTATCTTTTGGTTTATCAATCACTATAAATTCTGTGGGTAGAATTATAGTAAAAAAAAAATTTTAGGTGATACATGCATCTGAAAAAATATTTTAAGGTAAATTAATTTTCCCTATATTTATTTAATTTATGCAAGTGATACATGTAATTATTTTTCTCATTTATAAATAAAAGCTACTCTAACTTTAGGTCAATCCTCTGAATAGTGGAACCGGAACGTGAAACGCATGGATAAGTTTTTTTTAAAAAAAAATAAAAAGTAAAAAAGCTCCAGATGGAGATATCAGAATCTGGAAAATCCAACAGTGGCGGACATGGAATCGGAGAAAGCGGTGATGACGACAAAGACCGACTTGCTGTTGACTATTCTCCACGGTGCTGTGATAGTAACCATGGACGACGATCGCCGAGTGTTTCGTGATGGTGCCATCGCCGTTGAAGGACACCAAATCAAAGCCATTGGTCAATCTTCTCAGATTCTTCATCAATTCTCTGCTGTCGCCTCCCAGATTACCGATCTCCACGGCCACATCTTGCTTCCTGGTCTATTTGATCCCTTCTTCCTTTCTATGCTTCATCAACCATCATTTCGTTATCCTTTTTTCTTGCTCCTTCAAGCGTAGATAGCTTTTTAAGCTAATGAGAAATGTAATGCTACAAATCCTTCATAATACTTTGGGGGAAAATATTATAAATTTAAAAGATAAAATAGATTGAGATATTATATTTATGACTAAATTCAATCCTTGACCAACTGGGGTGGTATCAATTAACTTGGTGAGTGTTGCAAGTGCCATATGGGGTGGATTTGCTTGAAAGAATGCCTATTAAGGTCATGAGTTTTTGCTCCAAGGATAGTAGTGTAGCCTGGAGACGGCGAGACGTGGGCTCTCTAGCAGCTAGTCCTTCGCTCAACGACCTACGCTGGTTACAGTGAGAATTGATATTGATTGGTCCTTTTTAAAATACACAAGAAGTAAATTCTAAAGAGTGAACTAGAGATTGGGCTAAACGAATAGTAACCACTCATACATTCTATGATTCTAAATCAATACTGATTGGTCATCTCGTCATTTGCTAATAGGATTCATTAACACGCACGTTCACACTTCTCAGCAACTAGCTAGAGGCATAGCTGATGATGTTGATTTGGTCACCTGGTTGCATGGTCGCATTTGGCCATACGAATCCAATATGACTGAAGAGGATTCTTACATATCCACTTTGCTATGTGGGATCGAACTCATTCACTCCGGTGTAAGCTCAGCTTCAGCATTTCGCCATCTTTTGCTACCGGATTTTGTTACCTCGTTGTGGTGCAAGAGCGTCTTGTTAGTTAGTTCATGTATAATTGCTATTACCCATTATTACAAGAGTTAGATAACTAATTTAGATAGAAATCTCTTGATGCATGTAGTCAATAGGGGATACTTTGGGGAAAACGTGATAAATTTGGGAGACAAAAAGGACTGGGATCTTATATTTAGGACCAAATCTAACCTCTAACTAGCTATTATAATAAGGAAGGAAGGTAGTGACATGTTAAATTTATTTGTGATTTCTTCGTTAATTCAGGTTACATGCTTTGCTGAGGCTGGAGGACAACATGTTTCTGGGATGGCTAGAGCAGTGGAACTATTGGGCTTACGGGCATGTTTGACGCAGTCAACCATGGATGCTGGTGAGGGTTTGCCATCATCTTGGGCAGCTCGAACGACTGATGATTGTATTCAGGTACATCTCAGCCTGCCTCAGGGTGTCAATATTTTTGGACCCAATGATGGGAGGAAAATTGGGGAAAGAGAATATATGAAGGAATGAGAGAGAAGGAGGGAGGGGGGCAACACATTACTCCATCTCAATCATGATATGATTAATACGATGGATGACGTACCAGACATGAAGCTACAGCCAACAAACTAATGGCTATGTTCATTAACTAACTGACCTATCCATTTTCTATTTATTATGATTGTATAACAGTAATTTGGGAGACATTCCTTAAAATCCTTTATATTCTAGTTTAATTTTAAAATTCTTAGCCCTGCTTGGAGACAGGTAAAGTAGGTCAGCAAACTAAAATGTTTTCAGCATTTATTATTGTTAAGTGTATCACTGGTTATTCTGTTCTGCAGTCTCAGAAGGAGAATTATGATAAGCACAACAATACAGCTGATGGGCGCATCAGAGTGTGGTTTGGAATAAGGCAAATTATGAATTCTACCGAACGCTTGCTTCTTGAGACAAGAGATGCAGCAAGAGACCTAAAAACAGGGATACACACGGTATTGATCTCCCTCTCTCATGTTGAACTTTTTAATTTTGTTACATGTTGATGTTGCTTTACCATCAAAATGACTTGAGCCAATTTTGGCTAGACCTACCTCATCTTTATATACTTTCAATTCAATATCCAACCAACTACGTGGGACTCTTTAATCTATTATGATATCTCTCTCATTCTCCTCACACACACTGTGTGCATGTGGTATTATGTTCAATTTTTGTTATTTCTATAGTTAATGGAGTGCCTTTGTCGGTAGTTATTTGGAGAAAGAGTGACATGTAAGAATACAATTTGGTAGTTTTCATCTAACATGCCAGCTAATGGGAAATATAATGTTGAATTAAAACTTGACTATTAGCATGTTGCAGAGATACCATATGAGAATCAACTAGTCATGGATGTTCACAAAGTAAACCATGGAACTGTTACATACCTGGAGAAGATAGGTTTTTTGCAAAACAATCTGTTATCAGCTCATACTGTCTGGGTTGATGATACTGAGGTGAATTCTTGACATTGTACTTATTCTACTATTTGATCCACCAAGATTCATTTCACTTGTGAAGTTTTTTATGGTACTCTATATGCATATGTGCATACACTGTAGATCTTAAGTGCCATAGAAATTTTTAGGAAATAATTCTTTAACCTTTCTAGAGGGTGGTGAGCCTTGAAACAATGATAAGGCTGTTGTCATGTGACCTGTATGTCACATGTTCAAATCCTGGAAACAACTTTCCCGCTTGTGGGTTAAGGCAGTGCACGTCTCTCTGCCCCGGACCTCACTCGGTGGGAGTCATGAGAATTGGCTACCCTTTAATTTTTAAACCTTTCTGAAAGCTGGTCCTTTTTTCATTGTGTCAGTTTTTTCTTGTCTAAATTTGGTTATGCATTTTTTATGATTGACTACAGTTTACTTCAAATCCTATTTGCTTGCAACGTTTTCTTTTCCTTGAATTTGCAGTTTTCTATTGAGTGTGTGGTAATTTCCTTTAGCTTTTAAAGTAATTAGTTGAAGTTTAATATTATTTAAGGCAGATGAGCATGCTTTTATTGAGCTGTGTGCTTATGTCAGTGAAGTAAATTCTAGAACTTACCTTAACCAATTAACCAGGCAAATAATTTGGGAAATGAATAAGCAAAACAACAAATATAGTTGTGTACATGCATACATACCAGCAGATAAATTGTCCTTCCCTTGGAATATTTGAAAATTCCTTCTAAATACTGCCTCCAGTCCTTAATATAAGATCTAGTTTATAGTGCGATTTGTATTACAAACTAGATCTTATATTTAAAACCGGACCAAGTAACAATTATATATCATGTAACAGATGACTAATAATATTAGGATTTTCAGATACCATTCCTCTCAAGGGCAGGGGTTAAAGTGTCTCACTGTCCTGCTGCTGCAATGCACATGCTTGGATTCGCGCCTGTAAAGGAGATGCTTGATGCAGGCATTTGTGTCTCCTTGGGAACCGATGGGGCACCCTCGAACAATCGGATGAGCATTGGTTCATTTTTAACTGCTAACCTTATAGTTCTGTGTTTTCTGTGATTATGCCATGATCTCTACATCACTAGGGTGGCCCCTGTATGCATGTCTACTTTTCTTATGATAGTTTTATATTATAATACCTTTGGTCTTTAGTATAAGAGTTAGATATAAAAGAAATTAAGTTTTTGTAACAATTGTATGTTGATTTTCCTTAAATAGCCTCTTGAATCTTGTGCACTAAAACCACCCTTGATAGAAACCCCTTTAATATGTGTGATTAATCGGGATCGTTTGGGAAACTATTAGAAATGTTAAAGACAAAGTGGATTGAGATCTTACACTTAGGGTCGAAGTGAACCGGCACCTTGTATAATTCTTATATTTAGATCTAGAGGTAGTAGTTTCTGACTTTTTCTGGATTAATGAAAGTATTTTCATGCTTACTGAAATAGTGCCAGTTGCATATATTATTTAGAAAATTGGATGTTAAGCTCTCACAAAAATGGTTGCCATATTTTAATGACTTCAAATGTTTATGAATCTATGTCTTTATATAGTTGATGAGATGTACATAGCCTCTCTAATTAACAAAGGACGGGAAGTTTATAAAAAGGGTACTACAGATCCAACGGCATTGCCTGCTGAAACTGTTCTAAGAATGGTTACGATCAATGGTGCAAAGTCAATATTATGGGACAATGAATTAGGGTCACTTGAAGTTGGTAAGAAGGTTGGTGTTGGTTCAAATTATTTGAATATCTCTTTTTACTTTAATCATCTCTGTTTGGATTTTCCCAATTTTCCCCTGGGATTTAAGTTAAAAACTAAAGGGAAAATTAATCTTTTGGTCTCTACATTTTTACTCGGTGCAATTTAGTACATACACTTTGACTCTGTGCAACTTAGTCCCAATAATTTTAATTCAGTCCTTAAATTTTGACTCATTGTAATTCAGTCCCTAAATTTTAACCATTTTATAATTTAGTTGGTGAGCTTTATTATATATATGATTTTATTTTATAAAATATAGGGATTAAATCATAAAATGGTTTAAATTATAGAGATTGAATTGCAATGAGTCAAAACTATAAAAATTGAATTGCATGGTGGCTTTCGGGCCGCGAAAAGAAGCTGAGAAATCACATTTTTGTTCCTAAACAAATTTTTGTTACTTCGTGGCGCGTCAAGCATGATTGACAACAGAACCAAAAAAAAAAAAAAGACTCGTTTCTTCATCAGGAATTAGGGTGGTGCATTTGTCTAGGAAGTTCTATAATAAAAAATGAAGATAAAATAAGAGGACTATTAAGAAAATTATGTGGTCATAACCTGGAAGTTTATCTAAATTCACAGAGCAAAGGGACCTGTAGTGTAAATGCTTAAGCATTCAATTTGGTATATGCTGGACCAATTTTTCCCCCTTCACCATTCTCTGTTTTAGGTTTTTGCTGGCTGCTGGGCTGATAGTGTTTGTGTTTTGTTATTATTTGGTAGGCTGACATTGTAGTAATCAATCCTTCATCATGGACTATGGTTCCTGTTCATGACTGGTATGAACCTATTCTTCATTAAAATTTTTACTTAGATTGCTCTATTATTTGAAATTGGAGAAGATAACAGTGTACAAAAACAACCAAAGAAAGAATGTGGAGTTCTTGTTGTCTAAAAATGCCGGTTCATGAATCTTAGTCTTGTACATGCTTTGTCAGATATTTGACAAATGTTTGAATTCAATAATATGATGTTGAGAAAAACTGAGGGGTTATACATTTTGTTTTTTAAAGTTACATCAAGTTTTATTTTAGTCTCTTAAATTTAAAAAGTTTATTTTTAAGGTCTCTTAACTTTGATTCCATTAATTTTATTTAATGAAAAATGCTGATTCAGAAAATTTTGATGTGAATTGATTTACAATTAAATGCTGATAAATCATGTGATAATTTTAAAATAAAATACTATTATGTTAAAGAATTAAAATTTAAGCATATTTTGCTGCATAATAGTCGTTTAAACATGCTGAGTCGGTATTTTCCATTAAGTAAAACCAATTGCATTAAAATTAAAGGACTAAAAATACACTTTTAACTTTAAGAGGTTAAACTGAGACTTGGTGTAAACTTAAATAACTAAACATCTACTTAGTAAAAGTTGAAGGTAAGATAAACTTGGTCCTCTTAATTTTATAAAGGCTCAAATATATGTTTTGTCCTTTACATTGTATGAAGTTTTAGTTTAGTTTATTATGTTTAAGAAGTGTACTTACCTTAACATGATTAATAGTGTTGATTCAATAAATTTAAACGGCGATTTTGTAACTAAATGCTAGCAAAACATGCTTAAATTTTAAAAATATAAAATGATTATGCAAAAGAATTAAAATTTAAGCATAATTTGTTAGCAAGCATAGTTTTAATTTGTCGAGTTAGTATTTTCCATTAACTAAAACTAACAATATTAAAGTTAAAGTATTAAAAGTACACTTTTTAAAATTAAGAGACTGGATTGAAATTTAATATGAATTTCAAAGTATGGGTGTTAAAAGCACATAGAGTTAAGGGGTGTCAACTTAAGCGGAGTATTAAAAGTATGGATTTGTTAAGATGATTAGTGTTAATCACTTAGTTAGTTAATGATCTAAAAGTCTATACAAAAGTCATAGTATATTGGTTTGAGTGTGAGATTGTGTAATAATCACTATAAAGAGGGGATGATAAATTGGATATCCCATCTCAAAAGTCCTTAGGAGAGGGTAGATTAGTATTGTACCCAAATGTTTATGATAAAATATAGAATTTGTTCTTCCATTCTTACTTTCACTAATCCTTACAAGTTGTTTTTATCTTACTAGCAGTTTTTGTTGGCCACATTGTAAGATTATTTCCATTTTATGCTGTTTCTTTTAGTTGATTAATGTTTCATCAATTGTGAAACCAAAACGCAGCGTATCGAACATCGTATATTGCATGAGAACAGAGAATGTGGTTGCTGTCATGTGCAACGGCTTATGGATAATGAAGGACAGGAAAATCCAAACTGTAGATGAGGTATCCATTTTATTTTTTCTTGATTAAACTGCATGAATAGATGTTGATAGTGGTAATTGGTAAGAAAGATAAAGATATAATAATTATCAATGTTAATATAGAAAAACAAAAGAAAATGAAGATTAACCTTAGACAAAAGAAGTACGAGGTCAGACGAAGAAGATGAAGTAAGGTAGTAGAAAAAAAATCTATATATATATATATATATTAGGAGAATATGTTAAAAAAGAGTAACACATTAACTAGAGAAGTGATTAAATGCATATAATGTTAAGGGAAGTCTTATTGAAATAACTGAAGCTATCTTGATTGAAAGATAAATATGATGTATCTAAAAAATCTAATAGGATATGCATATTACTTATGTAATTTTAAGCAAAAAATTGAAAACTTTGTGGAGTCATGGCTTGTGCAAATCCTCCTCTCTGCCATTGGCCTCTTATTGTCTGTTTGTATGAAGGGAGGAGAGAGAAAGTAAGCAGAAGGAAAAATAATTTTAGTTGCATTTAAAAAAGATATAGAAATGGGGTTAAATTTTAAAATAATTTTGCTTACTTTTTTATCTCATTTTTGTTAAAATTTTGTAACCCCATTTTTTCAATTTTTTTAAATTCAACTTACAGAAAATTTTCCCTCTCTTCCAAATTCCTCGTACTAAACAAACTGGTGATGTTATTAAAGAGATGAGTAAAAGCTTTCTCCATTTTCATTGTGACTATGAGTTTGGTTTCCTTTTGGCCCTTACAGGAAGAAGTTATCTCCAAGGCGAAAGAGGCATCTGTTGAACTGCTAAAAAGGGCAGGCATAACATTACAGCCGAGAATGAACTTTATTTGATGTCTGAGAATTGTCTCCCATTTAATGTATTTTATGAAACTAAGTAAATAATGGTGATGATGATTATTAATAAAACTACAATGGTATTATGTTCTTAGCCGATTTTCATGAAATTATGCGAATTCCTAAAACTTGTTCATTTATAAGAAACAAGCTAGGAGTATTTGTTGTCATTTTTTCATAAGTTCGTATCGTTCTCTCAAATTTACTTTCATTATACATAATTTTACTAATTATTAAGAGTAATTTAAATTTTTAATTTTCATAATTAGAGTATATATCTTGAAAGAAGCACATCACGATTTAAATAAAAATATATTAAGGCAACTAGTTAAATAAAGATCGTTAGCAAAATTAACAAAATCTTTAATAAGAAGTACAAATTAAAAAAAATAAAGAAAATAACTCTGTAAGAGGCAAGATGACTAATGAAGGATACTATGCAGGTATGGCCAGTTTTTTCTTTTTTGAATACAAAGGCAAGCTAGACTTGAGAGAAAAGAAAAGGTACTAGTTTAGCCGGGAAGAATTGATCAAATTGAATCTGCTCCCTGCAACTAGGTGGAGCCTCCGGCAGAAGGTATATGTGAGAGCTCCCCGCGCTAGTTTCTTTTGCCAAGATATCGGCACACATCGTACTTTCCCTATGTACATGGAATAGTTCGACATTCCAACATCCATAAAGAAGGTGGGTAGGACCTTTATCTCTTGTCAAGATGTTGACCGCTTTTAAAGAGTCCGAGAAGACTTGGATGCCCTTTAACTGCAAAATGTGGTTGGAAGCCCAAATCTCTACAGCAGTTATTGAGACATGTCCAAGTGTCCTCTGAAAACCCATTATCCACCGACCCTGGTCATCCCTAATGAGCCCAGCACATGTCGCCTAGTTAGGTACTCAAACAGAAGCATCTACATGCACTCTTAGGTGGGGCCCAGTGTGTCTCCGTAACAGAACTATCCTTGAAAATCTGGTGAGTAAGTGATTGAGCCATATTTCTTCACTTCTTTTGCCTGAATTTCCAAAGTATTAGATGCAGTTTTGGCCCATCATGACCTTTCTTGAGCTTAATTTGCAAACTAGAGTTGTTTGTTTTGATTATCTTGATTTTGGGTGCAATTGCCATGAAATACGATATATTTGCGTTTAATTCTATCATGAGCAAGAGATACTTCAAATCTTTGCTATTTCATTTTAGGAACTCTGGCAATGAACGTGAGGAGGTAGCTCTGGAACCTTTCGCCGTGGCGCAAGTCATTCTTCGTTGTGGCCAATGATCAAGCATGCAAACAGAACTCTCGGGAGAGATTTACCGTGGTGAATATCGCGAATTAGTAACCATATCAGGCTCCAAATGGAAAGAATAACCGACCCACATCCTCCACCCGATCCAAGACGGTTGAAAAACCCTTTTTAGGGTAAGTTGCGAAAAGAAAACGCAGAAGGGGGTAGCCACACTTCAATTTTGGGATTCTCTTCACATTTTTCTACTCTCTCACTCTTCTCATCCATAATCCAACCCTAGCCACCATCTTCATCCTTCATTTCCAGACCATTATGCATTCTCATTCTTCCATTATGAGTGTAGAGCTGGTTACTATAAGTAGCTAGACCTCTTCCTTCCTCTTGGAGATGGAGAAGGCTTAAGTTTAAGGGCTCAAAAGGGGAGTAGTGGTTTAATCTGTATTTTTGTATTAGATTGCTTAGTTTCTGAGTTAGGACTAGTGATTCGAACTTAAATACTTGGTCACAGTCATGTCAAACTTCTATTCTTTGTGTATTGAGTTGCTTAGTGTTTGACTTGGTAGTGTGAAGTCTCATTTCTACCTATTCAATGAAATCTTTGTTGCTCTCTCTTATCTTCCTAGTTGTGCTAAATATTTGAGGCGATAATGTTTTGAGTTGGACTTTTCACTTGGCAATTTCTTTACACACACTAAGTGTTTTTAAAGGGTTTCATGGAAGGGACTTCATTGCATGAAATTTCTGACCCAGCGAGTTGTTGGGGTTTTCATTACAAAACTTCGTACAAAACTACTACTCTACCTTATATTTTGCGAACCATGATAGCTTGAACCATTTTCCAAGGGGAATTCATCATCAAACAACTTGTAAATTTTTCAAGCCTATTTTAGTTGCATTCCCAAAATCCAAAAAGCCAAAAAGAAAGTTTATTTTATATTTCAATTCAATACTAGTTGAAATCAAAAATGGTTTTTCCACTTTGAGGCAAACGTGATCACAAGCTAATTTGACTAATTGCACACAAGACTCCATAGAGAACGACTCTGGGGTTGCACCCTATAGTGCAATCCTTGGAAATCACAATTGTTTTGATCCATTTCCAAGGCCTGACAAAGACAAGTTTTTACACTTCCATCTGTGCCCGAATCAGTAAGTCTTCCTGCACTTGCATCTTCCATGATGTGGAATATGCACTGTTGGAAAATTTCCTTTTTGGGCGCTCCGGTAGAATCAAACACCTGCATACATCTAGTCTTCATAGAATCCAGCATACATGCACAAATATCTTCGACCATGGTCATCGCCTGAATATGACCTTCCTAGGCTGGTGAGTAGCATTCCATGAGAGCCAATCATGTAAATCACGAGAAAAGAAAAAAATTATAAGAGTTAGTGCTAATGAAATCTTTCCATACATCTCTCACTCTCTCACAATCCCGGAGAGCATGGATGACACTCTCTTCACAGGGACATCCAAAAGGACAACTCTCTATCATTGACATCCCTCTTCTAGCCCGAAGAGAATTAATAGCTATCCTCTCATGGGTTGTTTGCCACATAAAGAATTTAATTTTCTCAGGCACAGGCCAACGCCAAATCTTTTGCCAGACCGGCCTAGGAGCTTCCTCATCAGGCCTTGAGAGAAACTTATAAGCAGATTCACAGAGAAAGTTCCGTCAGGATAGCCCCTCCAAAAGAACTCATCGTCTCTCTCATTAGATGGGGGATTTGACCGAAGAACAAGGCTAATGATATCAGGAGAAAGGAAGGCCGCCCATTTCTTGGCATTCCACATTCCACTGGGGAGGATAAAGTCCACAATCCTGTCCTCAATTGGATATGCTCCACATTATGATCAACTAATTCGATGATCGCCTTATCTACATGAGTCCACAAATCCCCCCAAGCCCTAGTGGATAAACCATTATTCAACTTTCTCCCAACCCCTAGGAGAAAAAGGTCCTAGACTTCGGTGATGGCCTTCCAAGTTATAGAATTGAACTTTCCTGACAACATTAGGCATCATCTGTGTCCCACACTCATACTTAGATTTAAGGCATTTGACCTAGAGAGCATCCGGTTCAATGACTAGGCCCCAACAAAGCTTCATAATGAACGCTTTGTTCTGCAATTTAAGATTTCTGACATAAAGACCCCTACACTTCTTGATTTTCATGATTTGGCTCCAAGCAATGTGATGCATTTTCCTTTTATTTTCATCTTGAGATCAAAAGAAGTTCTTGCTAATTTGCTCAATCTCCTTGAGGACCCCTTTCGGCAATAGGGCAGATTGCATTTTGGTAAGAAGGAAGGGTTGAAATCACTGCCTTAATGAGGACTGTTCTCCCAGCCATCATTAGATACCTACCCTTTCAAGAAAAAAGTCTTGAGCGAACTTTCTTCGTTATGTGCCCAAAAGTACCCTTGGTGACCTGTGAATGAATAATGGGAACTCCAAGGTATTTGTCCCTCTTGTAGGTTCAACTCCCAACCTCTGGCTTAAGCTAGAGGCTCTCCAATGGTTGACATTCCTCAAGAAGAATGCCCTAGATTTGGACAAATTTATCTTATGTCCCGATATTCCACAAAATCTGTCAAGGACTCACTTGATAACGCTCATTTGTCCTGAGGACACTTTAGCAAAAAGAACCAGGTCATCCACAAAGGATAAATAAATAGGGACTGAGTGGATCCCCTTCATTGGGATCCATTGGGAAAACGGAGAGAGGGGTTTCCTCTACCAGCCCTATATTCGACCTTGATAAGGTGACCCAACTTCTCCATACAAAGGACAAATAAATAGGGACTAGTGGATCCCCTTGGTGGATCCCTCAGGACAAGGCAAAATCTGGCCTTTCAATTCCATTCCATAGGACCCTCATGGTTGCAGTACCAACACATCCTAAGATCAATCGAACAAGGTTTTCCTGAAGACCGCCTCCCTTAAAGTGCTTTCGAGAAAGGCCCAGTCCAACCTATCATAAGCCTCTTCCATATCCACCTTGACTGCAATATAACCTTTCCTTCCCGGTTTAGTTCTTATTAGGTGTATGACTTCTTGCGCAATAATTATATTATCACAACTCGACCAAGAAGTGATGAAGCTACACTGCTCAGGCACACCAACTCCTTCATGATGGTTATAAATCTATTAGCTAGGAGTTTAGTCAGCACCTTAAAGCTAACGTTACACAAGGAGATGGGTCTCATATCCTCCATAGTAGTGGGTGCTCAACTTTGGGGATGAGGACGATATTTGTTCAGTTGACATCCCTAATAGTTAGCGAATCCAAGAAGGCATGCTTAACCGAGGCACAGATATTGAGTCCTATTACCCCCCATTGGGTTTGAAGTAGGTGAGCATACCATCTGGGCCCGTAGCTTTAAGGGCTCCCATAGAGAAAGTGGCGATCTTGATTTCACTATCACTTCTTCATGGAGGGATTAGAGTTGAGAGTCGCACAACCTCGAACACTTGGTTGACCAATTTAAAGTAGACATAATTTTAGGGTCTTTTGTGTGAAGTTCCCTAAAGTAATTACTTGCCATGGCGCTTAAGTTCTCCTGATTATTTACCCACTCCCCACTATCATTTTGCAAGGATCAACTCATTTGCTTCCTCCGTTTGACAATAGTGGATGCATGAAAATATCTCATATTATGTTCTCCTCATCAGAGCCAGTTACATCTGGATTTTTGAAAACCAAAGATGCTCTTCTTACATCATAACCTTGTTATAATCCTCCCAAAGCTTCCGTTCCAACCTATAAAGACCATTAGGAACCCTATCTCTCTTTCTGGCTTTAATCCCCTTAAGCCTTCTTAATATCTCTCTGTTCTTCTTTGGTCTGACTTATACTTGAGATCATAAGTTACCAGAGTACGAGGACAGTTAGTTTCCCAAGCCACATTGCAAAAGATACAATCCAACTTCTCCCTAATTCCCCCTCGCTCCTAAGTGAACTTCACCCCTAGGGTCAAGGAGCTTAATAAGACCTGATTGAGGATACACTCATCAAAGTGCTGCATAGAAGGGACACATGCTGGAGCTCCTCTAACCTTGTTCGTGGGTGCTTAGTACGCATTGAAATCCCCAGCTAAGATCCATCCATCAATTGTATGTTGACTAATCTCCAAGATAGTCTACCACAACTGAGTCCTTTTCATGTAGGTGGTCTCACCATAGACAAAGGAAGCAAAAAACTTCCTACTAAGCCTCATGTCATGGATATGGCAATGTAATAACTGAGTAGTGGAAGTGATAAATCCATATTTTGTATGAAGAAATTTCATTTAATATTGACCTCTTGGTATGTTATTTGAGCTTAAATGAGCCAATTAGAGGATATTTGTATTAATGAGAGATTAAAGGAATTTGTTGCCAATTTTGAGATATTTTGCCACTACATACATTCTTTAAATTTCTATTCAAGTGCATAAGTGATTGAGCTTTAATTATGTTAGTTTTCCTCTTGAATTTCTAGAGTCAGAGTCAATTTTGGTCCATTCATGACCTTTTTGTGCTTAAATTGTGATTAGGAGTTGTTGACTTGGATTAATGTAATTTTGGGGTCATATGCCATGAATAACTATATATTTGTGCCTTAATTCATTCATGAGCAAGTGATACTGCCAAAGTTTGTTGTTTCATTTCAGGAATTCCGTGCAAAAGGGCAAAGACAGCAGCTCTGGATATGTTCGCCGCGGCCAAAGTTCAT